>PQFF01000186.1:140194-186173 GCA_003547095.1 Diversispora epigaea | reverse complement strand
TTAAAATATAAAATATAAAGTTTTAAAAGCAAAGTATCATTTAACAACAGAAATATTACAGCGTGACGTATCTTTCCTGTTCCTGAATGAAGTTTACTTTTCTATTTAATATTTAATAAAGAGTTTCGAATTATTCTGAATTATTTCTAATTAATTAATTAACTGTTATATTTGTAACTGTCCGTGAACTAACTAACTTCTCACTACTGAAACTTACTTCTGACAACAGTCGTATTTATACTTTCTCTTTTGTTTATACTTCATCTTTGTACTTCATACTTCATCCTCGCACGATATCCTTCATCCTTGTACAGCATTTCTCATCCTTCATCCTTGTACAGCATTTCTCATCCTTCATCCTCGTACAAGGATGACAATCACCTGAAAGTTCATCTAGTGACACAAAAATGTTATCCCCCGTGACATTTCACCTGATTACCAATTTACTTCGCCACAATAGTTAATTAATTAATTAGAAATAATTCAGAATAATTCGAAACTCTTTATTAAATATTAAATAGAAAAGTAAACTTCATTCAGGAACAGGAAAGATACGTCATGCTGTAATATTTCTGTTGTTAAATGATACTTTGCTTTTAAAACTTTATATTTTATATTTTAATAAACTTATATCTTGTGTCGTAATATTGCGAAATATTATTAAATATTGTTTGATACTGCGTTAATACTTTTACTCCACCTTACTCACTGTGCCTTCATGATTAATTTGATTATTATTTGATTATTATTATTATTTATTATATATTTATTATCTGTTTCGAGATAGGCAAGTTTAGATCGATTGATTGCTTGACCTACTGGCAGATAGAGCGTATTATTATTTGTTTGTGTGATGCAAATTGTGAGACTGATTTGAGAAATTGTTCGAAATACTCTGCACTCCTGTGACAATATTACAATTTATGATTTTTTTAAAATGGTGTTCACAATGCTGTTCACATCTCCATGCACGTCTAATATTTCTGATTGATCTAATAAAACAATTTATGATTTATTTTATATTGGAAAAACTAATAAAGAATATAATATTTTAATGTAGCAACAACTTTTCTAACCTTTTCTAATCGTAAACATAAAATGCGATCATTAACAAGAATAGTATCAATAATTCACGAAATCATCAATTACCCAAAGAAAATTAAGCAATTGCTTTGCTCCTTTACTCGATCTTCGTTAAGAAATTATTAAACAAAGCGAAAAATTACTTACCATATCTTGGTACGATTTTCGCTCGAAATAGAATAAAAATATCGGTCGACAAGAAAACAATACAATGTAACAACTAGAAACTATTTCAATACAACATTTAATTAACACAATTTAAATCATTTCATATACAATATAGAAAATAGAATTTTATTAAAAAATGCAAAAAAAAATAATATAATATACTGATAAGAAAAAAAATAAATTGAAAATTAACCAGTGATCTAATTATGTACAAATAAAAATCATCGGTCTTAAGTCAACCACCACCACAGTCACTCATTTCATAAGAAAATCGAGTGACATTTTATTTTTCTTTGCGCTTGGTCCAGCTTCATTATCTAAATTTTAATATTCATTATTATTTAATTATTATTATTATTTTAAGAAATGAAAAATTATAAATAAACATTGATATATACCTGGATTCTCATCTAAATTCCTCTTACAGCTGCAATTTTCTTTCTCTTGAACTGAAACAACAACTGATGATAATAAAAATAATGGGTTGTCCATTGTTTAATGTTGTTGTTGTTGATGAAGCGTTGTTTCAGTTCTTGTAGTAGAACGGTTGATAGTTTTTATGCAAAACAATTTCCTTATTTGTAATTCTTTGGTCAAGATTGAAAAGAGTTTTCATGATAAACTGAACACAAGGAAGACTTTCATTATAAAAAAGAATACAGACTTTTCATCCATTCATAACTTAACGTTAATTATTTATTAATTTTTAACTATTTATATAAATCACTGGATATCCAAATATTAATGGTGAACATTATAGGTGGACTTTAAACCCGTGAAAAAATAAATGATAATGATACAGAATAAAAATATTTATGCAAAATTATTTATTTATTTTATAAAATAATCTAAATCATTAGTCCATTGTTTCTGTTCTGACCGGCTTTTTTTTCGAACTCAGAAATTAAAATGTCTTTAAAATTTTTGAAAAGTATCGCAAAACTTTGTTATGCTTAATGAGAATGTAATCAGTGGGGGGTTTCGGAAATTATTACAGTACGATAGGATTTTCGGTAGTACGATTGGAATTATCTTAGTGCGTTATAATTATACTATTGTTAAGGTTAGGGTTAATGATTGGTTAGTTTAGTTAGTTCGATTTTAATAATGAAATCGTACATAGTTGCACAAAGTGATTTTCTATATGTTGTTGACCGTAATTTACCTTCCAAATAAAAGACGGAAACAGACAACTATTAGCAGGGATTAATTTGTATAAGACACACAGCACTATACTTAATTTACTAAAGCTGAAGGATTTATACTATTATTAAAGTATAATTGGAAAGGAATTAAAGTATTGCGGAATTAAGGCGAAAGAGGCAGGGGTGAGGTTTTATAAGGGTAAATACTAAGTTTAACAATAATTCACTAAGAATTCTAGCCCAGAACACTAAGCAAGGCTAAATTTATACCAGATAACGAGTTCACACAGCAAGTTATCTAATTATTAAAACAAATACCGAGATCACTAAGCAGGGTATTTAAAAAAATTTCACTAAGAAATTATAAACTAATTATTAAGATCACAAAGTAGAATAATAGTTTATAACAAGAATAATACTAAGATCACACAGCGAAGTATTATTAAAGGGTATTTTCACAAAGAATTAAACACTGGTCGAATGAACAAAAATCGGAATCCTATTGATGGCGGAAATATGCATAAATCGGACATCCTATTTGTGAAAATTCATAAATCGGAAATTCCTATTTATAAATTAGAAAAAATCGACTGCCTATATTTAATAAATCTTAGCAAATTTAGCCATCAATCGGAATCCTATTGATGGCGGAAATATGCATAAATCGGACATCCTATTTGTGAAAATTCATAAATCGGAAATTCCTATTTATAAATTAGAAAAAATCGACTGCCTATATTTAATAAATCTTAGCAAATTTAGCCATCAATCGGAATCCTATTCATGATAAAACTGTCCTATTTTTTTCCATTCGACCAGTGAAATAATAATAAGAAATGTATTATTTAATAAATCACAGAGTATTTTTATTACTGAGTTATTCAAGTTTTCAGAATTGATTGATTAACTGACTAACTGAAGATTGAGAGAAGAGAAATTCAATCCTTTATATACATAATAGATTACGCTATTGACTACGCTGTACACTACACTATTCACTACGCTGTGTTATACACTATTGATTACGCTAATGTATATGCTATTAATTACGCTATCTATTACGCTTTCTATTACGCTTTCTATTATGCTTTCTATTACGCTTTCTATTACGCTGTACTCTACGCTATTGATCTACAGTCGTAATACATATTTTGTTGCACTAATTTCTAAGTGATTTACATTAATATTTATAAATATAGAAATAATATACTAATAGTTAATAATAAATAATAATAAGTAATAAATAATAAATAATAAAATATAATAATNGATTGAGAGAAGAGAAATTCAATCCTTTATATACATAATAGATTACGCTATTGACTACGCTGTACACTACACTATTCACTACGCTGTGTTATACACTATTGATTACGCTAATGTATATGCTATTAATTACGCTATCTATTACGCTTTCTATTACGCTTTCTATTATGCTTTCTATTACGCTTTCTATTACGCTGTACTCTACGCTATTGATCTACAGTCGTAATACATATTTTGTTGCACTAATTTCTAAGTGATTTACATTAATATTTATAAATATAGAAATAATATACTAATAGTTAATAATAAATAATAATAAGTAATAAATAATAAATAATAAAATATAATAATGATATAAAATAAAATAATAAATTACTACAGCTAACAATGTACTTACTATTACTAGATTGCGCAATCGTACTGTAATTTGCTATATTACCGTAATCAGTGAAGTTGAAAATAATGAAAAATCATTAACGGCACATTAAACATATCAAAATATCGAACATTTCCGTAAAAAGTTAGAAAGTATTCAGAAAAATATTAAGACTATTAAGTCAAGTACGTTTATCTGTTCAAAATTTTGACGTTATTCTCAAGTAAGTTATTTTCAATAGTAATTTATTTTTTTTATTCTTGATATCAATTTTCGTCCTTTGTTTTTTGTTATCAATTTATGTACTTTGTTACTTGCTATGAATTTTGTGCTTCATTAATTATTACTTCTTTGACATCAATTTCTGTGCTTCGCTGCTTGCTCACAATTGTTACTGCCAACATCAATTTTGACATTAATTATTCTTTCAAAAATCTATTATTGTTACTCCTCTACTCTAACAACATCGCTTCTTTTGAAATCAATTTTTTGATGAAGAAATTACCTAAAGGTAAGCTTATTTCCTACTATATTTTTTATTGGAATAGATTTTCTAATCTTTTTTTTTCAACAAATATATCAGATAATACTACCAAGGAGATGATGACGGTGATATTTAAGATGAATTAATGATGATGTTAATTTTCACAAAAATATCTTCAATAATGTTAATGATGGTTTGATACTTATTACTACATTTTTCTGAAACATTCTTTTATTTTATTTTATTGATCACAAAGAATAATGTTTTTATCAATGTAACATGGAAGAATAATAAATTGATTTTATCATTATAATAATTATTGTTGTTATTATTATTAGAGAAAATATTCTTGTTCGTACATCTTCGATACAATATGTTTATCAAGCCAAAATAAGATTTTAAACTTAATATTTAATGTTACACTAAAATATGCTTATACTATATATATATGATACTCGTGCTAAAAAAATTATTAAAAATATTATTCTTTTCTTCTACTTTGATATTATT
Organism: Diversispora epigaea; assembly: GCA_003547095.1. Lineage (NCBI taxonomy): Eukaryota > Fungi > Glomeromycota > Glomeromycetes > Diversisporales > Diversisporaceae > Diversispora > Diversispora epigaea. The sequence continues at coordinate 181,141 of PQFF01000186.1, read as the reverse complement.
ATTCTTTTTGGTTAAAAATAAAGAATAAATTAAATATAGTAAAAAATAAAACAAAATGAAAGATTGGATCGATTGTTTGACACATCTTTATATTAACTCTCACGGTGAGAATATTTTTAAACTAAAGTTTGGTTTATACATTTTTTCCTATACTATTTGGTTAATTTACACACTATAATTTAATGTTAATTAATTCAAAAAGAAAAATTTCCAATAATTTTTTTTTACTTAAGAAAAAAAAATCAGAAATAAATTTATAATTATTATTTATTCATAATGATTTAATTCTTTATACAAATAAGATTTGATATATTTAACAGATAAGTGGGACAATTGATAATTTCGTTATAATAAAAAGTAGATTAATGATAATAAATATATAATTGTAATCTCCTTCATAGCTGGTGTTAAAAATAATACTTCATAATTATAAAAGATAGTTATATAATAAACGTATGAATAGTTATTATAATCTCCATTTAATTTATTTTTATTATAAAATAAAGATTAACTTATTCTTTTCTAAAAAAATAATAACATTTTATTTTATATTATTGAACAAAAATTTTTCATTTTGATATTATTTAAATGTTTTTATAGTAAAAAATATCTTGATTATCGATGGATAATGTTATTTTATTTTCATTTATTGTTTGATGATTTATTAAAACTTTATTTTTTCTTTCTTTACATAAATAAAATAATTGTTTATTGTATCTGTGTCTAATCAATGGATTTTATTTTAGTCAACGAAAATCATTAAGAATAATAGAACATTTACATGAGATGAGGTAATTATAAACTATTATTATTGCATAATAATAAACTATTATATAAATCTAAACATTATTAATAAATTAATTAAATCTATAATAACAATTTATAAAATTAATAATTTCGAATATTATAAATTATAATTATTAGACAAGTGATTTGATGCTTTTAATTAATTATTTATTCATTTACAGTAAGCGAAATAATATAATATATATACATGAGAATAAGAAAGCATATAAAAATTAGAAAAGAGTAAAAAAAAATAATAATAATTAAAAAGAAAATTATGATTTCTTTTTCTTGCACATTTTTATCATCATCAGAATCATCATTATTTATCTATACGACATTTTTTTTGAGCGTCTTTGAACACATTTTGTCATTTTTAACTTTTAACCTTCTTACCACGTTGCTCCTGTTATTGTGTATTAATATATGTATAAATTTATAATTAATAATAATAAAATAAAATAAAATAATAGCCAGTAATTTATTTAAATACCTTAAGCTCTCATATTAGGATTCTGTTCTCAAAAATGAACAACTCCCATTAAGTATTCTCAGAAAAAAATTATATAACTATATCTATTATTGTATTAGCCTAATTTAACTTCATTATTTAGTTTGCTTTATTTTGCCTGCTGTTTCTATTAATGTCAACATCACTTTTTTGACATCAATTTTTTTGTGCTTGCTACTAAGAATTTTTGTGCTTCGTTAATCATTACTACTTAAATTATTTTTTACTTTCACCAATATCGATCATTCAACATCAATTTTTTGCTTTCCTGCTTACTCGATATTGTTATTACTAACGTTAATTTTGACATTAACTATACTTTCAGAAATATTACTACTGCTACCAACATCACTTGTTTTGCCATCAACGTTATTCTATCAAAGTTAAGTATGCATTTTTCTTCTTTTATTGATGAAACTATCAATATCCTTTTTGAATATCAAAGCTTTACTAGCAATTATAATTTCTGCTTGATTTTTCAAGCATATGAGCGAATATGTTTGATAACTTAAGGGAAAAACGTCTAAATAAGGAAATCACTTTTAGATTTTGCCTATGGATTATCAAACATGATGATGAACTTGCCGAATTTGAATCTTTAAATCTAACATTCTTATAGGATCAGATCAATTATTCAATCCTAAAATACAAAATAGTATTGGTAAATTTATTATTATTAAATACATATAAAATATTTATGTACGATAGTAAACTAAAAATTCAAGCTAATAAATGCCCCTAGCCCTGTTTAGTTGATTTATCAAATTTAAAAATTACTAGCATGGAACCTGTGCCTTCGGCACGGGGAAATTTGTAATTTTGTTGGTATAAAGGTGACATTATTTTATTTTATTTTTAGATTTTGAGTTAAATGTTTGTATTATACGAATGGGTTTGGGTGTAAAATATTGCGTCTTTGCCTTACATTTGGCTCATCTATCCAAATTGCAGCTACCTGTGGTGCAGTTGGCGTATTGTTGGTTCTTTGATCCAATCCAGGAATATTAGTACGGATAACTAAGGACAAATCTGTAATTTGTTGACGAGATATTTCTGAAATATGTTGAAATAAGTGATATACAAATTGTTCACATCAAGCATATTTTTTAAGGATTGTTACAGTGTTAATACCAGCATCTGGAATCGTGTTTGACCGATAATTAATCTCGTTACTTGTATCCCAGGTTCTGGTAGTAATGATCCGATTAGATGGTAGAAACCCTGGACGCGAAATGTGTATATTCCACCTTTGCATTGACCAGCTCACGATCTAACTTAACCCAATTGATACGAAGGAAAATATTGAACTATAAACTTGAAATTTATTTCAAAAGTTTTTGGACTCGTCATCTTGATCACAAAGTAATGTTGCAACACCACAGGAATATCCAGTTCTGTTAATTTTATCTGCAAAATATTCCAGGTCTTTCAGCTGGTAACCTGATTGCACGACAAACTTACATGTAATTCAATTAGCAAGAATAACCTGATGGGGAAAAGTTTACTGAGGGTGTTGTATCCTCTGGAAAACCACAAGCCAAATTATGCAATTTATTCGAATTCGTATGCCACATGTAATGGGTATTTATACTACATCGTTTTTGACCTTGACTGTTTTTCGAATCTTAATATCCTAACTCGACGTTTTTGAATAGTTTTAATTCTTCTCTTGTAAGGTAAAATGTGTACATGTCATGACTCAATGACAACCAAACATCTGACGATCAATAATTTATACCATGTCGCAATTATACCATCCTTTTTTTCCCTCACAAATGTATATTCACAAAAAGGAAAAAGAAGCCAAATCATAATAATAATAATTTTATTAATAGTATCAAATTTTTAATAAAAAAACCGTGACATATGATGCAACCGTGATAATATGTACAGTTAAACCCTTTTTGTGTAAGCGCGTGAACCTTCACAAAACTTGCCAATCGAAATCGGATAGATCCATATACATTTAAAAATTTACCCATTCAAATCTCTCTTAAATTTTTCTCACAAACGTATCGAAAGCAAGTTAATATCACCCTTCGCTATTCTTATTCTTCCTGTTAAACCGAATAAGGAAGCGATTTACACGTTTCACTTTGAAACATCAATTTCCATTCTTTGTAAATCCTTTGATCCAAGAAAATTTTACTATGCCAAGGACTGCTTTTCGTTGCCCCCAAGAATTATTTCGTGACTTCACCACACCATTACCTTCCCGTTCAACCTGTGTAATCACCACTACCGGGTCACCCAAATATATCACGTTTTGATCTGATCACAATTGACAGAACTTAAAACTCACCAATCAAAATTCTTTTAAAGGCGACAACAAGAGATTTACTAATATTATATATATTAGAGATGATCGACTTTTAATTTTTATCATAAAGAATGCAACATTCTACATAGAAATTCTTAATTATCCGAAGTAATTCATTCGTACCAATTAAAGCTATATGTAAATTTGGTGCTACCAATTTTTAGGGGATGGCTAAAGCGGAGTTAACAAAGGAGTTACCTTTTTGATACATTTATTATCAATATCAATATTATAATTTATGCATCATGTAGATCAATATATAGATTAACTTCGCTTTAACGGACTCCAATTTTAGCAATTTTAGAAATTGATATTCGGATGCATCGTTGCAATGATCCTATTTTAAACAGATTGTAACTTATATACATTTGAAGAGAATTGGCTAATTTAGAATATTCTAGATGAACTCTGTTTTTGAACCATTAATATATAAAATTCTAGAACGCCAATTGTTGAATTGCGAATACTCGACTTCTTATAACGACAAAAATTGAAAAATATTCATAATATTGCAAATAAAAAAATATATGAAATTAATTAATATATTCAATTTTAATTTTCTCTTATAACCTTTTTAATATAATTCATCACTTTTAAAACATCTATTCCATTTCAAACTTTTAATAAAAAAAAATAATATAACTTTTAAATTCAATAAATTTTATTAGAACTTTAATCTACTAAACAAATCATCACATAAATGGGAAATATATACTCCAATGAAAATAAATTTCTTCAGAACTCGAAATTAGCCGAAGGTGGAAATATCGCAGAACAGAATAATCTTGGTTATGAAAATGGAATTGGAACCACAAAAGATGAAGAGAAAGCATTTCGGTGGTGCTTGAAATCAGCTGAAGGGGGAGATAGTGATGGGCAAAATAAACTTGGATCTTGTTATCATTATGGGATTGGAACCCCAAAAGATGAAGAGAAAGCATTTCAGTGGTACTTGAAATCAGCTAAAGGTGGAAATGTTGCTGGACAGCGTAATCTTGGATATTGTTATCAAAATGGAATTGGAACAACAAAAGATGAGGAGAAAGCATTTCAGTGGTACTTGAAATCAGCTGAAGGAGGGGATAGTGATGGACAGTGTAATCTTGGACTTTGTTATCAAAATGGAATTGGAACGACAAAAGATGAAGAAAAAGCATTCCAGTGGTACTTGAAGTCAGCTGAAAGTGGAAATAGTAGTGGACAGACTTGTCTTGGAAATTGCTATTTTAATGGAATTGGAACCGCAAAAGATGAAGAGAAAACATTTTGGTGGTACTTGAAGTCAGCTGAGGGTGGAAGCTACATTGGACAATACAATCTTGGAGATTGTTATCGACTAGGAATTGGAACAACAAAAGATGAAGAGAAAGCATTTCAGTGGTACTTGAAATCAGCTGAAGGAGGGGATAGTGATGGACAGTGTANTCTTGGACTTTGTTATCAAAATGGAATTGGAATTACAAAAGATGAGGAGAAAGCATTTCAGTGGTACTTGAAATCAGCTGAAGGAGGGGATAGTGATGGACAGTGTATTCTTGGACTTTGTTATCAAAATGGAATTGGAACGACAAAAGATGAAGAAAAAGCATTCCAGTGGTACTTGAAGTCAGCTGAAAGTGGAAATAGTAGTGGACAGACTTGTCTTGGAAATTGCTATTTTAATGGAATTGGAACCGCAAAAGATGAAGAGAAAACATTTTGGTGGTACTTGAAGTCAGCTGAGGGTGGAAGCTACATTGGACAATACAATCTTGGAGATTGTTATCGACTAGGAATTGGAACAACAAAAGATGAAGAGAAAGCATTTCAGTGGTACTTGAAATCAGCTGAAGGAGGGGATAGTGATAGACAGCATAATGTTGGATATTGTTATCAAAATGGAATTGGAACGACAAAAGACGAAGAGAAAGCATTTCATTGGTACTTGAAATCAGCTGAAGGGGGAAACATTTCTGGACAATATAATCTTGGATATTGTTATCAAAATGGAATTGGAACAACAAAAGATGAAGAGAAAGCATTTCAGTGGTACTTGAAATCAGCTGAAGGAGGGGATAGTGATGGACAGTGTAATCTTGGACTTTGTTATCAAGATGGAATTGGAATTACAAAAGATGAGGAGAAAGCATTTCAGTGGTACTTGAAATCAGCTGAAGGAGGGGATAGTGATGGACAGTGTATTCTTGGACTTTGTTATCAAAATGGAATTGGAACGACAAAAGACGAAGAGAAAGCATTTCAGTGGTACTTGAAATCAGCTGAAGGAGGGGATAGTGATGGACAGTGTATTCTTGGACTTTGTTATCAAAATGGAATTGGAACGACAAAAGATGAAGAAAAAGCATTCCAGTGGTACTTGAAGTCAGCTGAAGGTGGAAGCTACATTGGACAATACAATCTTGGAGATTGTTATCGACTAGGAATTGGAACCCCAAAAGATGAAAAGAAAACATTTTGGTGGTACTTGAAGTCAGCTGATGGTGGAAGCTACATTGGACAATACAATCTTGGAGATTGTTATCGACTGGGAATTGGAACCCCAAAAGATGAAGAGAAAGCATTTCGGTGGTACTTAAAATCAGCTGAAGGAGGGAATAGTGAAGGACAGTATAATCTTGGATATTATTATCAAAGTGGAATTGGAACAACAAAAGATGAAGAGAAAGCATTTCAGTGGTACTTGAAATCGGCTGAAGGGAGAAATAGTGATGGACAGCATAATGTTGGGTATTGTTATCAAAATGGAATTGGAACCCCAAAAGATGAAGAGAAAGCATTTCAGTGGTACTTGAAATCAGCTAAAGGTGGAAATGTTGCTGGACAGCGTAATCTTGGATATTGTTATCAAAATGGAATTGGAACGACAAAAGATGAAGAGAAAGCATTTCAGTGGTACTTGAAATCAGCTGAAGGAGGGGATAGTGATGGACAGTGTAATCTTGGACTTTGTTATCAAAATGGAATTGGAATTACAAAAGATGAGGAGAAAGCATTCCAATTTTACTTGAAATCAGCTGAAAGAGGAAATGTTACTGGAGAGTGTTTTCTTGGATATTGTTATCACTATGGGATTGGAACCACAAAAGATGAAGAGAAAGCATTTCGGTGGTACTTGAAATCAGCCCTAGGTGGAAATATTAGTGGACAGATTATTCTTGGATCTTGTTATCGTTATGGGATCGGAACAACAAAAGATGAGGAAAAAGCATTTCAGTGGTACTTGAAATCAGCTGAAAGAGGGAATAATAAAGGACAGTTTAATATTGGATATTGTTATCAAAATGGAATTGGAACAACAAAAGATGAAGAAAAAGCATTTCGGTGGTACTTGAAATCAGCTGAAGGGGGAAATTTTACTGGTCAGTGTAGTCTTGGATATTATTATCACTACGGAATTGGAACAACCAAAGATGAAGAGAAAGCATTTCAGTGGTATTTGAAATCAGCCGAAGGAGGGAATAGTGAAGGACAGTATAATCTTGGACATTGTTATGAGAATGGAATTGGAACCACAAAAGATGAAGAGAAAGCATTTCAGTGGTACTTGAAATCAGCTGAAGGTGGAAATAGTAGTGGACAGAATAATCTTGGAAATTGCTATGAAAATGGAATTGGAACCACAAAAGATGAAGAGAAAGCATTTCGGTGGTACTTGAAATCAGTTGAAGGTGGAAACTACGCTGGACAACACAATCTTGGACATTGTTATGAAAATGGAATTGGAACCACAAAAGATGAAGAGAAAGCATTTCGGTGGTACTTGAAGTCAGCTGAAGGAGGGAATAGTGAAGGACAGTATAAGCTAGGATATTATTATCAAAATGGAATTGGAACCCCAAAAGATGAAGAGAAAGCATTTCAGTGGTACTTGAAATCAGCTGAAGGTGGAAATAGTAGTGGACAGATTAATATTGGAAATTGCTATGAAAATGGAATTGGAACCACAAAAGATGAAAAGAAAGCATTTCGGTGGTACTTGAAGTCAGCTGAAAGCGGAAATAGTAGTGGACAGATTTATCTTGGAAATTGCTATAAAAATGGAATTGGAACCGCAAAAGATGAAGAGAAAACATTTTGGTGGTACTTGAAGTCAGCTGAAGGTGGAAACTACATTGGACAATACAGTCTTGGAGATTGTTATCGACTAGGGATTGGAACCCCAAAAGATGAAGAGAAAGCATTTCGGTGGTACTTGAAGTCAGCTGAAGGAGGGAATAGTAAAGGACAGTATAAGCTAGGATATTATTATCAAAATGGAATTGGAACCCCAAAAGATGAAGAGAAAGCATTTCAGTGGTACTTGAAATCAGCTGAAGGTGGGAATAGTGATGGACAGAATGATCTTGGACGTTGTTATCAAAATGGAATTGGAACAACAAAAGATGAAGAAAAAGCATTTCGGTGGTACTTGAAATCAGCTGAAGGGGGAAATTTTACTGGTCAGTGTAGTCTTGGATATTATTATCACTACGGAATTGGAACAACCAAAGATGAAGAGAAAGCATTTCAGTGGTACTTGAAGTCAGCTGAAGGGGGAAATTTTACTGGTCAGTGTAGTCTTGGATATTATTATCACTACGGAATTGGAACAACCAAAGATGAAGAGAAAGCATTTCAGTGGTATTTGAAATCAGCCGAAGGAGGGAATAGTGAAGGACAGTATAATCTTGGACATTGTTATGAGAATGGAATTGGAACCCCAAAAGATGAAAAGAAAGCATTTCAGTGGTACTTGAAATCAGCTGAAGGTGGAAATAGTAGTGGACAGAATAATCTTGGATATTGTTATCTCTATGGGATTGGAACCACAAAAGATGAAGAGAAAGCATTTCGGTCGTACTTGAAATCAGCCCTTGGTGGAAATAGTGATGGACAGATTACTCTTGGATCTTGTTATCGTTATGGGATTGGAACCACAAAAGATGAAAAGAAAGCATTTCAGTGGTACTTGAAGTCAGCTGAAGGTGGGAATAGTGATGGACAGTATAATCTTGGACGTTGTTATCAAAATGGAATTGGCACCGCAAAAGATGAAGAGAAAACATTTTGGTGGTACTTGAAGTCAGCTGAAGGTGGAAACTACTTTGGACAATACAATCTTGGAGATTGTTATCGACTAGGAATTGGAACCCCAAAAGATGAAGAGAAAGCATTTCGGTGGTACTTGAAGTCATCTGAAGGAGGGAATAGTAAAGGACAGTATAATCTTGGACATCATTATGAGAATGGAATTGGAACCACAAAAGATGAAGAGAAAGCATTTCAGTGGTACTTGAAATCAGCTGAAGGTGAAAATAGTAGTGGACAGAATAATCTTGGAAATTGCTATGAAAATGGAATTGGAACCACAAAAGATGAAGGGAAAGCATTTCGTTTGTACTTGAAATCAGCCCTAGGTGGAAATATTAGTGGACAGATTAATCTTGGAAATTGTTATGAAAACGGAATTGGAACCACAAAAGATGAAAAGAAAGCATTTCGGTGGTACTGGAAGTCAGCTGAAGGAGGGAATAGTAAAGGACAGTACAATCTAGGATATTATTATCAAAATGGAATTGGAACCCCAAAAGATGAAGAGAAAGCATTTCAGTGGTACTTGAAATCAGCTGAAGGGGGAGATAGTGATGGGCAAAATAAACTTGGATCTTGTTATCGTTATGGGATTGGAACCCCAAAAGATAAAGAGAAAGCTTTTCAGTGGTACTTGAAATCAGCTGAAGGAGGAAATAACAATGGACAATACAATCTTGGACATTGCTATGAAAATGAAATTGGTACCACAAAAGATGAAGAGAAAGCATTTCAATGGTACTTGAAATCAGCTGAGGGGGGAAATAGCCATGCACAGACTTCACTTGGAAATTACAATAAAATTAAAAAAACAAAAGATGAAGAGAAAATATTTCTCAGGTACTTGAAATCAGCCGAAGAAGGAAATACTGATGGACAGAATAAACTTGGATATTGTTATCTCTTTGGTATTGGAACTACAGAAGATCATGAGAAAGCATTTCGATGGTATATTAAGTCAGCTGAAGGAGGAAATAGTGGTGGACAATATAGTCTTGCGAATTGTTATTTCTATGGGATCGGTACTACCAAAGATGAAAAGAAAGCAATACGTTGGTACTTGAAATCATCTTAGAAAGAAATAAAGTTGAATAAGATATAATTAAATAAACATAAACAGAAAATATTTGCCTATCCAATAATCTTAAAAATTTAAATATTCAAACAAANTTTCAGTGGTACTTGAAATCAGCTGAAGGAGGAAATAACAATGGACAATACAATCTTGGACATTGCTATGAAAATGAAATTGGTACCACAAAAGATGAAGAGAAAGCATTTCAATGGTACTTGAAATCAGCTGAGGGGGGAAATAGCCATGCACAGACTTCACTTGGAAATTACAATAAAATTAAAAAAACAAAAGATGAAGAGAAAATATTTCTCAGGTACTTGAAATCAGCCGAAGAAGGAAATACTGATGGACAGAATAAACTTGGATATTGTTATCTCCTTGGTATTGGAACTACAAAAGAGGATCGGAAAGCATTTCGATGGTATATTAAGTCAGCTGAAGGAGGAAATAGTGGTGGACAATATAGTCTTGCGAATTGTTATTTCTATGGGATCGGTACTACCAAAGATGAAAAGAAAGCAATACGTTGGTACTTGAAATCATCTTAGAAAGAAATAAAGTTGAATAAGATATAATTAAATAAACATAAACAGAAAATATTTGCCTATCCAATAATCTTAAAAATTTAAATATTCAAACAAATGTTATTTAGTTTAATATTCAAATAACTGAACAATATTTATTTAATATGTACTGTTGTAGATATACTATTTTTTATATTATCTAATTATTTTAATAAATTTTTTTAAAAAAAATAAATGCTACATATGTGATTGTTATTTTGAATTTCGTCTGTGGCTCCTTTTAAAAAAATATCTAAAATACTGTTTAGAGGAATATAAATTTATAATAACTAAAGTTAAATTCCTGAATTTAGAGTGTGTAATTCGTGTTATTTATTTGTAAGATTAAGTTTAAAATAAAATTTTAAAAATAAAACCAAATTGTATGATACCTTTTACCTTTTATAATATGTGTTTTATTATTAATTATAATAAAATAGAATACTCAAATATAAATTTTCATCCCTCCTGATAAGAAAGTAAGTGATAAACTTGTTTAATAAAAGGAATACAATATATTGTAAAATATACAATGGCAAACTAAAAATTCAAGCTAATAAACCACCCCTGACCCTGGATTCTTGTTTTGTGTAAAATATCTTGATTATCGATGGATATAATTTTTTATTTCACTTATTTGTGTTGACCTCAATATTTTTTTTCTGTTCGTAAAATTTTATTTTCATTTATTGCTTGGATTTTTTTCATTTATATTTAATGTTACACCTTACATAAATAAAATAATTGTTTATGTGTTTTCAAAATAATATGTTCATAAGAATATGAAAGCATAAAAAATTAGAAGAGATTAAAAAAAAAAGAAAAAGATTTTTCTTTGCACAGTTTTATCATCAAAATCATCATTATTTATCTAAACGACATTTTTAGAAGCAACTTCGAATTTAGATCTTAATCGATGAAATTCATTTGTCATTTTTAACTATTAATCTTCTTATCACGTTGCTCTTGTTATTATATAATTATATAAATACTAAATTAAATTAAATTAAATGAATATACTGTAATTTATCAAATAACTTAAGCCAGTGTTTTCCAAAGCATCACCATTTAAGGTCCTTTCTCAAATCTTTCCTATGAAACATAAAAAATGCATTCATTGGCCACTTAACATTATTAGAGGTAGTAGTTAGTAAGAGAAGGCATTATTGCAAGAGTAGGAACAGAAGCAGTAGTAGACACGCCAATCGCTTCTTCAAGATAAAAAAAATAATACAATTAAAATTTCATCAAAAAGAAATAATTTGATAATTATGAAATTTTCTTACTGTTGATTATCCTACTATCTCGAAAATCTTATAAATGAATAAATTCTCTAAAAAGAATAATAAAAGTATACATAAATAAATATTGAATGCTTTTTGTCATAATTGTTTTGCGAAAATATAAAGAAAAAAAATCACTAGATAGATAGGAAATTTTTTTTAATTTATTTTTATTTAAATCTGATTATTAGTTATTCATAAGTAAATTATTTGTTTTCAATGTAAGAAAAAATAAATAATATCTGGTCAACTCAACATTTACGTATGGATATTAGAATATTTAAGGAACATTTATAATTTTAAAATTTTCACTACATTTAGATATGCAACAATTTTTGCGATTCTGCCAACGACAAAAATTTAACATTCTTAATTACACAATCCCAGCAATTTAATATTTAACAAATACGAACTTATAAGGTTTAATAATTACATAATAATTATTTTTTTATTTTTTTTTTACAAAATTTTCTTCTTTAGGGTTAGAAGTAATGCTTCAATTTTTATAGGTATTTAGATCGAAGTAAATTTCTCGCATGGATATTGGATAAGAATATAAAGTTTAATCGATATAAATTTCTTAGATGGAATCGAAAGAGGAGGCGGATGAGGGTATAATTTTAAATATGAATCTAAAGATATGTTAGATTGATTTGTTTGATTTTGGTAATTATATTCTGTATTATTTGAGAATAAGTAAATTGCGATGTGATTTCATTTTGTTGTAGTGTTCCTATTTCTAAATTTGAAAAAATGGGATGTCATTACAATATTCATTAAAAATAATTCCTTATGTTTAGTTGATATAATATTATCAATTATTCTATTCTTGTGAATCGCAAAAAATAAGAATTAATAAATTTTTTTTTCTCACGAAAGAAATTTCTTTTTTTCTTTTATTAATAATTAATTATTTATTTATTTACATAAAATAATATTTGATTTTACAAATATTGAAAGCTGAAATATTAGATGAAATAATTATTTTGACAAATAAATTTTTTTCTTATTAAAAAGAAATTTCCGAACAAAAAAAAATCTACATTTGTTTTCTCGTTTTGTTTCTTCAGATAGAATTGTTAATTCTCTTTTTAATTTAATCTCCAAAATTGATTTAGCTATCTCCGCTGTCTGTCACGATTCTTGTTTTTCTTATACGTAAGAAGTAATTTTGAAAATGATTTCTACTAAGAAATGATATAATTTAAATGTCATGAAGCTTGATGTCTGTTCAGTAGGTTTTCAAATTTTCATCGGTGCAATAAAATTCGAAAATCAAGATTCAATCATCAATTTTAGATACAATATCCTTAATAAAAAAATTATGAATAGATTGCTATCACAATAATTACTTTTATTTTTATTTCATCAACATCAGTTTCCATCATAAAAAATCTTCCTTGAATATTAACACTATCTCCGTTATCAAAAAGATCTATGATAATACCTTTTGGATAGGAAGCTGTAATGTGAAGAAAAACATTAGAATATTATCATTTTGATATTCAGAAAAAACAATATCAACTGCACTGACAATTAGGTTTCCCAGAATTTTCATTATTTAATCAATATAACAAATCAAATAAAATCAGATACAAAAAAACTTTTTAACTTCCGTGTAAGGATTTTTTTATAAAAAATCTGATGTATTCAAAAAAAAAACCCACATCATGAGAAAACAACTAAATCATAGACAATCAATCAACTAAAACAGATTACATAAACGAATTATTTTATTAATTAATAAAAAAAATTTATTCAATTATTAATACGATAATTACTTATTCAATTATTCAATTAAGAAATGAAATTCGTTATCAAAACCTATTTTGTGAAAGAAAAATATTTTTTTTCTCACGTGAAATAAAATGAAAAAGAAAGAAATTACTTGAATAGAAATTTGTTATTTTTTTAAAAAAAAATAATATTTAAATAAACTTTATCTAAGAGGAAAGAATTTATTCACTTTCTCTCTCTCAATTAATCGTAAGAAATACACAATAAAATAAAATAAGAAATTTTTGCAACTGATTTGAAACAAAACAATATTTAATTAACTTATATAAAATAATGAGAGTATATACATTTATATTTTTCTTGTGAGGATTGTGCAAAGTAAACAATTTCCTTTTATAAAAAAATAATTCCATATCATAAATGTAATACATTATTTTTTTAAAAAAATTTCTCTTTATTTCTTAGGCAAAAAATGGCAACTAAAAATTTCACAGAATTATTAATTATGATTTTAAATAATCTCCAATCGTCATCCTGTTCGTTCAACTCAAGATTTATATTCATCATTATTAGTTAATCGAATCTGGTGCAAAGTTACTATACCTATACTTTGGGAATTAACTTTGGATCAAAAATGTTGTATAAATAATCAGACGAAGTTGAAGGAGAAAGCATGTATTCGCACTTTTATTTCATGTATGAATACTTTTACTTACTCAAAATGGATTTGATTATCATCATACCCACCTCAAGCTACATTTGATTTCACTCACAAATTTATAATTAGTAATTTAGTTTATTTTACTTCCATGTATTTAATGCACATTAGTATGCAACAAATTATCGGTTCAAATCAAGGTAACGATAATAATAACAATAATCCCGAAATCATCATGACCAAATCAAGAATATTATTTCGTGAGAGAGATATGTAAATTAATAATAAATCGGTGTACATTTCAGTTCCCAGAGATTTTTCTAAATTATATTGGTTCAATTTTCAAACTTATCCATTGTATAAATCATTTAATCTGTGATAATATTTTTACTATTGATTTGTCTTTGTTCTCATATTCTCAAGCGCAATTATTAGCAGAACTTATTAGTGCTCTACTCAATTAAGTAGTTTTCATTGTTTTTGTTCGAGTTTATTGAATTTTTATCCTCAAGCATTTATTATAAAAATTTTTGAAACAACCAATACAAATCTAAAAATATTTGTCTAGATTTATATTCCTCAATTACATCTGATATATTTTTGCACTTTTAAATTATTGTACAAAGATTCCCAAATTAACTCTAAATAATTTAAGTCTTGAACAAATAATAGCAATATTAAATAATAATTTTAAAGAATTAGAAAATTTTCATTTGATTATGGAGGAGAAGCTAATGAATTATTATGTCAAATGGCCAAAATGTACTAGAATCATTTGAAACTATTGAAATTAGAATGGAGATATTTAGTGGTGTTGTAAAGGAGGAGGAGGAAATAAAAAGGTTATTGTAAAACGTGCAGAGAAAGCACGAATATTTACATTAAGTGATGAACATTTTTAAGTTATTGAAGAATATTGAATGAAGTTCATAATGATATAGTGTCACAGGGGTGCAGAGTATTTCAAACAATTTCTCAAATCAGTCTCACAGTTTGCATCACACAAACAAATAATAATACACTCTATCTGCCAGTAGATCACAGCTAATACAATCAATTTAACTGGTTTATCTCGAAACAGATAATAAATATATAATAATAATAATAATAATCAAATAATCATGAAGGCACAGTAAGGTGGAGTAACAGTATCAAACAATATTTAATAATATTTCATAATATTACAACACAAAATATAAGTTTATTAAATATAAAATATAAGGCTTTAAAAGTAAAGTATCATTCAATGACAGAAATATTGCTATGTGTTAGAGTGTCTATTTTACCATCCCTGAAGGAAGTTTACTTTTCTGTCTAATGATTATTAAAGTATTTTGAATTATTCTGAATTATTTCTAACTAATTAATTAACTTATAGCTAATTTTTCTTAATTCACTGCTGAAACTTACTCCTGACAACAGTCGTATTTATACTTTCTCTTTTGTTTACACTACATCCTTCATCCTTCATCCTTTGTGTGTCATCCTTCATTCTTCATCCTTCATCTTTGTACTTCATCCTTCATCCTTGTACAGAATATTGACAATCACCTGAATGTTCATCCTAGTGTTACAAATTATCATCCTCCATGACATTTCACCTGATTACCAATTTGTTCTGCCACAATAGAAGAAATCAGAAGACATATTTAGAGATATGCATTTCAATGAATCATTCATTATTTTTTTATATGGAATATACTGAATATCAGAATGTTGAAAATATTAAAAATCAATGGTATAAAAAATTTATAATTTATTAATAAAAAACAATATATTTGTCAAATAATATGTTAAAAATAAATTAAAAAATATATACATAACTATTTTACTAATAAAATTTAAAAATATTTCAATAACTATTGGTAATCAGAGGTAATCATTTTTACCTTGTTTTATAATTGGCTCAAAGTTACTATTGAAAAGTCTTCAAAAAAAATCTAAAACACAACAAATAATTGACCAAATGATTCATCTATAATATCCATGCATTTGATTTGTTAATCATATGTAAAATAAAAACTTTTATTTGACACATTATAAAGTATTCGGGTATTCGGTTTTTAATTAGTAAATCATTTTATCACATGATCGCACTAATTTGAAAACTGCTATAATTAAAAATCATCGATTCTTTATTATGCATAATATTTCATATTTAATACCTTACTTAATAATGATACCATAAAATTTAAGAATTCTATCATGAATTTCGTGAATTTCATGAATTTCCGATTTTTCTTTTCTAATTAACAGTAAATTTGAATTCTAATAATAGAAAAAATAAATAAATAACTCGCTTCGTTTACTAAATTTTACCAAAAATAATTATTTTTAAGAGTGGCTTTAAAAAATATTTAAAATGTTTCTGCTAAATTTTATATTCTCAAATTCCGCGTATTGATAAAATTATATTATGCAAGTCTCCCGTTTGTTTTTTCTCTAAACATTATTATAAAATTGCAATTGTAAATGAATTACTCACTCGATCTATATATCAAATGTAAGTCACATACGTTACGACATAATAAATTAAGTAATTAATCAAGATATTTTTAACTCTTTTTGTTAAATTAAAATATATTTCTTTAAAAAATTTTAAAGTCAAAAGACAACTAACTAAATCTTCTTTTATTCAAAATGTAAAATTGAAATCCACATTAAATACTTTTATTGAGGATTATTATTGTTTTTTAAAAATTTCATTTAAAATTCGCGATTCAAATAAAAATTCCTAATATATACTTGATCCAAATAAGATATATATTTTAGTTTTCATATTAATAATGTGTTTTACAGTTCACTTAATGATGATTTTATTTTTTTAAAGTTATTGGTGATGGAAAATCGAAGATTATTTAATCAGGTCCTATTTCCCCATTAGTGCCCGTGACTTTTTTACTCAGGTCAAAATAGAGGTAAGTCAGACCTCTATGTAGTCACACGATCGGTAAAAAAATAAATGGGTGATTATAAAGAGGTTGTGACTATATGGAAGTTTTTTTATAAAGCATTATTAAGTATTTGTTTCAAAGGGTGTGACTATAAAAACAAAGTTTTTATAGATAGGTTTTTTTTACATATCATTAATAGGTACTGGTTTTGTGAAAGGGTGACTATAAAGAGGTTTTTATATGATTTGACTACATATATAGGGTGTGACTATAGAGAGGTCTGACTGTAATTTAATTATATTGTTATAAAATCATTTGTGGTTGACTTTTTCTTGCGCATATTTTTAACTCCTCCATTTAGAATTATATACATATATATTTATACATATATTATATTTTTTCTAATTGCTAAAAAATGTATTTAAACTCAGTTTGATGCATAGTCTGATGAAAAATTTGAACATTTGACCCATCAGATCAATGATCAATATTCAAATGCCCTTTTTTCCTTCGGATATTGACTTTTTTTGTGCATATTTTTCTAATTATTAAAAGTTTTGACTTAACTCTATTTAGAATATTTTTTGCATATCTATATTATATTTTTTTCTAATTATTAAAAAAAAAAGAAATATTTCAGACTGTTATAATCACTGATAATCATCTGATGTAAACATCAATAATTAGTCTGATGTAATCACCAATCATTAATCTGATGTAATCAACTGAACATTTGATATTTAAATGACACTTTTTTTGATTTTTCGAATTTTGAAATTTTGAAATTATAAAAATGAATTTTACAACAAAAGCGAAAAATTTTATTTTGAAGGTTATAAAAATGATTAAGGCGAAGAAGGAGAAGAAGTTGTTAAAGAAGGAGAGAAAGTTGAAGGTTAAGGAAGTTTTTGAAGAAGTTGAGGTAATTTTTTGCATAAATCTCTAGAATATCATTAGTTATGATGATGTTATTAATAATTTTTCGTGATTTTTTGTTTTATTGTTTAAGTTGGAGAAGGAGAGTAATGATGATGTGGGCTTTGACGTACCAAGGATTTTCTTTCAAATAAAAATAATTGACGATGTAAGTAATAAATGATTTTTTACAACCATTAATAATAATAACAATTAATTATATCAAATTATATTTGTTTTTTTAATAATATAATATTATAGGAGGTGCTCTTTGGCGATATTATATTTGGTGAGCCGAGCGACCAGAAGGAGTTGTACGTTGAATTTAAAGGTGTGGGATGGAAAGTGTTGTATGGTGATGATTAAAGTTGGAAGAAGTGGTATAGTGTTGTAGTTTTTTACAAATTTATTAATAAAATTATAAATTTATAATAGTAATCACACTTATGCTCTTTAAAAATTACAATATTCATCAGAAGATATAAAATCAGCTAAATGTGTAGATATTATTTAATTAATAATTAATCACAGATTTTTACATCCTAAACTCATTTATATATTAATTATTTGGAAATATAAAAAAAAACAAATCTAATATTTCTAATTTTGATAAAGAGTCAACAAAAGCTAAATGAAGAAAAACCACTTAAAAAAAATTCTTTAAAATATATTTGAATGAAAACAGAGAACCTTTGAGTATAAATTTTTTTACTTTTATTATTTATCATTTTTATATATTTAGAATTAAAAAAAATGAAAATTCAAAAGAAAATCAAAAAAATATTTATCTAGGTCTCTATTAGAATTATTTCATTTTTCTTATTATTTTTTTTTATTCAAAGAATTATTTCATTTTTCTTATTATTATTTTTATTCAATTTTGAGTGCAGTTTTCAGGTTTTTAATTAGAGCTTAATATAATAATTTCTGACTGACAATTATGACATAACTAAGATATATATTTATTTTTTTAAATATTAAAGGATCCGTTTAAGTGTTTATAAAATATTATATGTGCTAAAAATATTTTTTTTAAAAAATAAACAAATAAAAATAACAATCATTTTTTAAATATTTTTATTATAACAAAGATTATTTTCACATAATATAAAATATAACGAAATGGAAATTTTATATTATTTGAATTTGTTTCACATTTAAAGTTATTCTTATTATTGCATAATTAACTCTCATTCATGTGGTTAATTATTATTATGATATATTTCATTCATTCGTGTTATAAAAACAATTTCGATAAATTATTTGTAAATTCTTTGAATAATTTTGAATAATAATCCTGAGTCTTTTAAATTCTCTACAATAAATGTTTTGTCTAAAAAAATAAATAAATTAAAGAAGTATAAAATTGTTAAAAAAAATTTAATTGTGATAATAAGCACTTAAAAATCAGTAATTTTAATCTATGAAAAAAATTATCTAAGATCGATACAATATAAAATCACGTTCAAATTTAAGGTTGAATTATTATGACAAAATAAAGCTTTTTATATTAAAAATTTATCTCATTATTATAATAAATAAAATATATTCAAACTGACTTTTTTTTCTTTTTTTTCTCATCTTATTATCTTAAATGTATATTTCTCACATCTCTGTATCACATGTATTTTAAGATCTAAAAGCTTTTTTTTTTATATAATTAAATCACATTATTATTTGATAATCATAGGTCTCTAACCATTTCATTTTATGAGATTATCTGGTCTCAAAAATCCCCGATAACTGATAATGAATAAAATCAAGCTTACATTAGACAAAATTTATAATTATTTTAAGTATATGATGTAATAAATTACTTGTTATAGAATTATTGTTATTAGAACCATTACCATTCATGATAAATATTTATCTGTTATATTAGATATTTGCAACAATAAGAATACAATTTGAAGTTGAGTCATATGAAAAATTGATGCAACTAAATTTCAATAGTTAAGTCAAAGACTTTTTACTTTTGATGACATGACTAATGTATAATATATTATTATTATGTTGGCAATAAAATAATAAAAATATAATATCATAAATTAGAAATGTTAGTAATACAATATATTTATTTATTTTTATAAAAAAACAGTCAAGTAAAATAATAATAACGAGAATTCTCAAAAATAATTTAAACTAGACGAAATTGAATAAATTGCATAATTTATAACTAGGAAATGGCCAATAAATTAAGAAATTTTGGTAAAATTTTTGACAAACTTCTTGATATATTGTAATCAAACAAATTAAATCTAACAACCATCAAAATTGAGCATATTTATATTAAGTTTATTAAAATCAGAAGGCAAAAGTTTACTTGTAATGTATGCTTCAGAATGAGTAGTTTCAGCTGAAGATAAACCTTCATCTTCACTTAGATCATGCATTTTTTGTGCTGCATTTAAAAACATAAGTGAATCTGCTGATTCCACATCATACAACAAATCTTCAATCCATTCTTCTGATATATCATAAATTGTTTCAGCACTTGGACGTTTGGATGGATCTTTGTGCCAACACAATTCCATTAATTCTATATAACATTGAGGTATGTCTTTATTGATTTTTAGTCGAAGTCCATTGAAAATATCAACAGCTAATTCTGCATTATATGCTCTGTTAGCAAATGGTCTTTTTCCTGTTGAAATGAACCACATAATAATTCCAACACTATAAATATCTGAAGCTTGTGAATATTTATATTTATTCAATACCTCAGGTGCAATATACGGCAATACACCATATGCTTCTGATGATGAGGTTTCATTTGCTAATCTACATAGTCCTAAATCTCCTAATCTTATGAATTTATATTTTGAATTATCAGGTATTTCAGTTATCATAAGATTTCCAGGATGAATATCACGATGGATAAATCCTTTACTATGAATGACTTTTAATCCCCTAATAAAAGAATTTAATAACCATAATCGTTCAATCCAAGGTAATGATTTATTTTGATCAAGAAAATCTCTCAAATTTCCATTTTTCATATGTCGTAAAACTATTGCATATTCTTTTGTCATTGCATCTTGGGTTATACCCAAAATTGGTAAAACATATTTATCACGACATTGAAAATTTGCAGTTAACTATAGTTACAAAAAATTGAAATTAATATAAATAATATTATATATTATAAAAAAAATATTGGTACATTGATGTATTTAATATTTACCTCTTTTAAAAATTCAGAACTAATTTCTTGTGAATTTTTAAGTTTCTTCAAGGCAACTTGATTTGATTTATAAAATTCAAATACCTCTTCAGGCATATCTATCCATTCTGCTTTCCAAATACTGCCAAACCCTCCTTCCGCTAAATATTTTATGTTTTTCAATTTGCTATAGTTAATCCATCTCCAAATTTCCCATTCATTTGCATTTTCATCTGATTGAGTCATTAGAATAATATTGTCAACATCATAATTACCACTAGTCCATTTTGTCACTTCTATAAGTTTACAATCTGAACATGTATTATTTAGTTGATTTAAATTTTCACAATTAATGCATTGATGTTCTAATTTACTCTTATTTTTTTTAATATGTGAAATCTCATTTCTATAGAAATATTCAACTGAACTTTGTCCAAATTTTTCTCCTCCTTCAGCTGATTTAAGAAACCACTTGAATGCTTTCTTTTCATCTTTTATAATTCCAATTCCATAGCGATAACAAAATCCAAGATTATTTTGTCCTTTACTGCTTCCGCCTTCAGCTGATTTAAGAAACCACTGGAATGCTTTTTCTTCATCTTTTATAGTTCCAATCCCATATCGATAACAGCGACCAAGATTATTTTGTCCTTTACTGCTTCCGCCTTCAGCTGATTTCAGGTGCCACTGGAATGCTTTTTCTTCATCTTTTATAGTTCCAATCCCATATCGATAACAGCGACCAAGATTATTTTGTCCTTTACTGCTTCCGCCTTCAGCTGATTTCAGGTGCCACTGGAATGCTTTCCCATTATCTTTTATAGTTCCAATCCCATACCGATAACAGGTTCCAAGACTATTTTGTCCATTGCGATTTCCCCCTTCAGCTGATTTCAGGTAACACTGAAATGCTTTCCCTTCATCTTTTATGGTTCCAATCCCATTTCGGTAACAATATCCAAGATTTAGTTGTCCTTCACTGCTTCCGCCTTCAGCTGATTTCAGGTACCACTGGAATGCTTTCCCTTCATCTTTTATGGTTCCAATCCCATTTCGATAACAATATCCAAGATTATCTTGTCCTTTACTGCTTCTGCCTTCAGCTGATTTCAGGTACCACTGGAATGCTTTTTCTTCATCTTTTATAGTTCCAATCCCATATCGATAACAGGTTCCAAGACTATTTTGTCCGTTGTGATTTCCCCCTTCAGCTGATTTCAGGTAACACTGAAATGCTTTCCCTTCATCTTTTATGGTTCCGATTCCTTTTTCATAACAATATCCAAGATTTAGTTGTCCTTCACTGCTTCCGCCTTCAGCTGATTTCAGGTACCACTGGAATGCTTTCCCTTCATCTTTTATGGTTCCAATCCCATTTCGGTAACAATATCCAAGATTTAGTTGTCCTTTACTGCTTCCACCTTCAGCTGATTTCAGGTACCACTGGAATGCTTTCCCATTATCTTTTATGGTTCCAATCCCATTTCGATGACAAGTTCCAAGATTATCTTGTCCAATGTGATTTCCCCCTTCAGCTGATTTCAGGTACCACTGTAATGCTTTCTCTTCATCCTTTATAGTTCCAATTCCTTTTTTATAACAATATTCAAGATTTAGTTGAGCATCACTGTCTCCCCTTCCAGCGGATTTCAAATACTGACAGAATTCTTCCTCTTTAATATTTATAGTTTCATTCTCATTGGAATATATATTTTCCATTTACGTAAAGATTTGCTCAAAGTTATACTAAAATTTATTGAATTTAAAATTTTTATTTTTTCTTTAAAAGTTTAAAGTGGAACATATTTTAAGAAAAGGTTATAAGAGAAAACAAAAAGGTTTAATGAATAATTTTGCGTTTTATTATTTACAATTAATACATCTAAGGTTGACAGTTCAAAGATTAAATTTTCATTGTTCAATTCAACTAAAATTGGAATTATAAAGGGAGGGCACATGGTTGATTAATCAAGTTAGTACGATTTTAATATGCAATCGTACAAAGTTGCACAAACTGATTTTCTTACAGCTATAACTAATTAGATAGCGGCGCGACCTGTGGTCGCGCTAAAACCAGGAACGGAGCGCTTTGAGGTTCATTTAGTTGGTTGATGCAATTAATTCTCTGAGAATTTTTACTAAGTTGAGAAAGAATTTCCTTCGATCTAGAAGATCCAGGCAAGTTCTTGCGCTTGACGAAATAACTTGAAAGTTATTTTAGCAAGCGACGGCATAATGGATAATGGATTGAAGGATTTGCAAGAAACAGAAATTAGTACAATATAAAAATTTGATTTCTTTCTCGGTTCAGTAAGACGGGAAAATATACTCGAAGGATCTGTCAGTGGGAATTTTTTACAATACGAATGTTAGTAGGGTTGAATTCTTCTAGATCGAAGGAATCCTTTCTCAACAAAAAATAATTGAAGGGGGTGATTATGATCTGTCAGCGGGAATTTTTTACAATACGAATGTTAGTAGGGTTGAATTCTTCTAGATCGAAGGAATCCTTTCTCAACAAAAAATAATTGAAGGGGGTGATTATGATCTGTCAGCAGGAATTTTTTACAATACGAATGTTAGTAGGGCTGAATTTTTCTAGATCGAAGGAATCCTTTCTCAACTTAGTAAAAAAAATTACGGAAATTAAGAACCGTCAGTGGGAATTTTTTACAATACGAACGTTAGTAGGGCTGAATTCGTTCATTCCAAAGAAGTTAGTGCAATTTGAAAGTTGGTTCTTGTAAATATTACACCGCGAACGAACTGCACATTTCGTTACGTTACACCAACTTCTGTCTTTCGTAAATCCCTTGATCTAGGAAAATTTCATTATGCCAAGGACTACTTTCCACTTGCCAAAGTTATTTTAGGTTACTTCGTCAAGAAGTTGGCATAAAAGTTTCGTCAAGATGTTAATCTAACGTTAAAGAGCCGTTTCGTTACGTTATGCCAAATTCTGTTTTTCACATATACATGACGTTTATACGTGGAGAAACGCATGTGTGAAAAATATGCAGGACATGACAAATACGATCATGCCGACCAATCACGTTCAAGATTTTGCGGACGAACACCATTTCTCCCTTCTATAATCCATACACTTCGTGATTTCATCACTCCGTTCCTGGTATAAGAAAAAAACTTAGTGTATAACTTATAGACAATTCTAACATAACTTTCTACTAACCGCCCTAATCGATATTTCTAAACTTTATAATAAAAGCAAACAATTTAATGGATGGTTACACATGTCATTTTTAAAAATTTAATTTACGATTCGATATTTTCAATATTTCTTTGAAATGTAAAAATAATAATTTGGATTTCTGTTCCAAGTTAATAAGTTAATTTAAATCTGTATTTTATTATTATTTATAAATTGAAAAAATTCAAGCTAATAAAACGAATCTGACCAAGAACACTTGTTGTTTTATATAAAAATAAAATAAAATTTTATTTTTGTGTTATTGAAAATAAACTTGTAAAAATTTGTATTTGTAATAATTGGACAATAATAATATATAAAAATTATAATATTAAACAAGATTGAACCAGTAAAAATAAAACAAAAAATACATCGCTTCAAAATTTTTATAAATATTTAGAATCAACATTTCATCTTGGTGAAATATAAAACTTTAATTAAACTTCTAAAAAGAAACGTGTGATTAATAAATAAATAAGATTATTTTGTACATAAATTAAAATCTAAAAATGAAATATTATATATTTTGTATATAAAAAACAATAAAAAAAAATATATTTCATACAGCATTTTTTAAAAGCAAGTAAATTTTTTATTTTATTTTTATTTTTATAATTTAAAATTCGTTTCAAAAAAGTGGCAAAATAAACATCAATAGCAAGTATTATATAATCAAGTGTTATGTTATCTATTTTATTTATTTTTAGATTTTATATTTTGTGATAAAAACTATTTTTCCGTTTTTTCCGTTAATAGTTTTTTTAAAATTTTTTATTTTTTTTAGGATTTTGAATCACAAATGTGTGTGCTAGTATGTAATTTGTAGGAAAATAATAAAAGAATAATCCATTTTAATATTAATAATATTCAGAAAAGTCTTTTTTTTATAGTTCGATAAAATAATAAATTTGTGAATTGCATAGAAATTGATCTTCTATCTGGTTTATGAACATTAGTAAGTGCTGAAAATATAGTCTTTCAAAGAAGGATATTCGAAGAAATGAAATTTTATTTAAATATCATGAGCACAAAATGCCCCTAATCTTGACCTCTTGTTATTTATTTAAAATTTTTAATAAATAAAAATATTACAACAGGAAATATAAGTCAATTATTTATTATTATTATTTTATTTATAAATAATGATTGATGTGCTTCTTATTTCATGATTCACTGCTTTTTGACAAAGAAAAATAAATATTTAATTAATCTCCATTTGTCAAGGTAAAAAATTTTCCTCCTGTTTCTACCTCTAATTCTAATTCTAAATTCTAATCAGAATATGAAATTATAGTTATAATTAATATTAGAATTTAGAATTAGAATTAGAAATACTAGAAAAATGACCGGGTACCTTCCTTATTCAAAATCTAAAAAATCATATATAAAAAAATCACTGGATTTCTGTTAAACACAACCTTCATTTCTTATATATATTGTAAAAAAATATATGATGGTCCCAAGCATCATAATATAATAATAAATAACTTTAAATTTAAAGCAATAATTAATGACATACATCTCTCAAAGCTTCATTATGATAAAGCCTATTTCTAATAATTTAATTTTTATGCAGTTTTTTTTTACATTTAGTAAATAAACATTTGTTTCAAATATAATTAATGCATTATTATTTGTCATTCTAATTGGGAAATTAAATATCTTAAATTTTCTAATTACATTTGAACCTCCAAGACTGCAAGAATGAAAAAGTTTCAATTTTGTAATCGGAATTCAGAACAAATCATTTTTTTTATTCAACAGATGGAAGAACTATATAATTAATAACAATTTATTATTAAACGTCATATGTATATTTTTATTAGTATTTATTAAATTTATTTCATTAATTACCTGCGCATTAAAGGAAAAATCTAGATTTCCATTTTAAAATTAAATAAAATAATAAAAATTATAAAAAATTTTCTTGATACAAAAATTTCATACAACTTTTCTAAAATAATTACTAATTGTGTATAATCGAAGTATTTTATTGTATTCAAGAAAATCTCAAGAAAATCATAAGTACATAAGATGAAGTAACTATTACATAATAATGAAGTGAAGTAACTATTACATAATAATAAAGTAATCACGGATATTAAAAGAAGATTGACGACATGCATCATTTCAGGAATATTTAATCACGCTGAACAAGATTTCTTCTCTTTCCCGTTTCTTTTTTTAATAATAACAATAACGAATGATTTAAATTTTGTATTCTATTTTTTTATTTATTTATAGTCACGATGAATGAACGAATAATCTGGTTCTAAATATTTTCGATACGATAATACCACATGTTGCTTCGGTGAGTTATGAATTAAGTTATAATACTCGTGATAAATTTTTTCTATTCGTAATTCATTAATTTATTACAAGAGGTATTTGATTTTATTACTATTTTATTATAATTTATTAATTATTATTATATTTATTTTATTATTATATTATTATATTATTATAATTATTATTATTATTATATTATTATTATTATATTATTATTATTATTATTAGACTGAATGTATAATAATATTTTTTTTACTTATTTTTTTTAAGTGTAATACAGAGTAGATTAAATTGACATTATTAATATAATATATTATTATTATTGATTATTTTTTTTGGTGTCGCTGTTCGTGGTTATTTCTCATCATTTCAACGCGTTTAAAAATTTCATCGATTTTGTCATTTAGATCTATTTTAATTTTTTTATAGTAAAAGAAGAAAGGATAATTATTATTATTTATTTGGTCATTAATAAATAACTGTCAATATACTTACTGTTAAATCGTTCCTCTTCGGTTAAATAGGAACTTATTACCAATTCCAATAATGGTGGCAACATCTCAGGTGTGGATGTTGTGTCACCATCATCATTTCTATTTTTACTTTCATTTTCGACACCAAATGTAGCAACCGAAGTATCTGCCAATTTATTACATTGTGAATCGTCTAAAATCTAAAAAAAATTTTAGGTTTATATATATTTTTAAAATAATCAATACACAAAGTTTGATAGATTGCAGATTAAAAATGTTTCCTTACATGATTCAATATTGGATTCTTCATTATTTGGTTCGTTATTTGATTCATCCAAATATTGATTAGCTGTTTCTTTTTGATGCTTTTTTTGTTCTTTGAGTTCACTATAAATAAAAAAATAAGTAAGTAACTCTTTTTCGTTTTTAATGTATTTATTTTTAAGAATACTTACAAGTATTTGAATATTGGTATTATAACTGAAGCCGTGACAGTACTAAGAGCAGTTAATGTGATAGATAATAACATTCTTTTTAATATATATAAAAAGAAAGAAAGAAGAGATAGAATTAGCTATAACAGTCAAATATAAACCAAAGATAGATTATAGAAATATTTATGTTAAAAGTGCCTGAAAATAAAGTTTACAGAGGGAAGATAGTAAAGTTGTAGTTTGATAGTAAAGTAAGTAGCGAGTTGAATGTGAGTTGAGAAATTAAATTTATATTTAATTTCATATTTACATGACGCGTCTGAGTTTAAGCATGTAAATAATTTCTTATTTTTTTATTTCTTTATTTGATATTATGTTACGTGATCTTTTTAATGTATAAATTAAATGAAATTTTTATTGTTATATTCTAGAACATTTTTCTATAGAATTATTACACTTGCTTGATTATTTATCAATATATTTAATAGAATATATTTTTTTTGAATGATAAAGCTGCTAGACAAATATAGTGTATTTTAACTTTTGTATAGTATAGTTATATTTATTACGTAAATTGGGATTTTTAGATTTTTACTATATGATTTAATTAATAAGTATCTGCAGAAGTGACCAATAATTTGTTTATTGTAAAAATTTTTTTTGGTACGGGCCTTGTTTTTAATTTCACACAGCGGATTGATTATGCTAAATTAGGACATCATAAAAAATATTATTATTTTTAATGTCGTAATTTATTACCATTATTGCTACTGCTAACAATACAAATTTAGATATAACATATACGCAAAATTTAAATATATATACATATATATATGTTATTGTTCACTATAATAAATATAGTCACAAACCCAAGATATTTCAAAAAAAAAATTTATTCAGCTGAATTTAAATTATCATAATCCATGAAATAATAATGAAATAGTTACCTCATATTTAGATAACGATTCACTTATAAATAATATTTATGAAGAAATTTATCAGAAATATTTAATAATTTCATAAATATACAAAAAATCTTTTTTCATTGCTTTTTACATTCGCATAAACATTCACTAACACTGTTAAAGTAATGGTTAAACAATAATATAGTGTAGAATACAAAAAATATTCACGTAATTTATTTAATAATCTTAAATAATAATAATAAAAAGTTCTTAGTTGTTCTAATAATATTTGAATTGATGCTAACACATGGTTTATCTAAAGTAAAATTGGAAACTTCATTAATTCAGAAAAACCAAACCATGGACCATAAATATCTTATATCTTGATTGTCAGAATTGGGATTGAACAGAGAGATGACTCGGATGAGAACAGAATTTTGGATATATCATTTTTTAATGAAAAAATGAAATTATCATTTTTTTTATATTACTGTTTTTATAATGGGTTCATTTGAGATGTTGAATTATAGGATTTTTTCTAAAGAGTTTCATTTTCTTCCAAATGGCATCACCTGGAATATAAAAATATCGATTAAGTGGTAACATGTTGAGTTATTTTCAAGGCCTTGAAATTTTCTTAGATCATTCTTTCGCATCAGCAGGTCAAGTAGTATTTGTACAATTCCCCCATTTAACATAATCCCAAATTTCAATTTCTTCGTTTCAAAAGAGAAACCAGTGCTGTTTCTTTAAGTGATGTGAAATCTCCAGAGTCAAAAATCAAATTCGGATATTTTACATAATGTCAATAAAAAATTTTTCAAATCTTCTAATTCATACCATCAAAGATTGAATGATAAACAAGGGAAACCAAGTTCTTAACCAAGAAGCTTTAGATTCAATAAGATAACTTTTTAATTTTACCGACAGTTCTTAAATTTCCAGCTCGTTGGAAAAACCATTAATTGGCAAATAGTTTTGGTATCTGTATTGATAATTTCACCATATATATATATATCTAAAATAATAAATGTATTTTAATTTATTAGTTTCGAGCCATAATATCATTAATTTAATATAATATTCAAAGTAATAAATAATTTTTAACTTATTAATTTCAAATATTTGAAATGATTTTTATTCGTAGTAGTGCTCTCTAATTCTTTATCAAAGTATGGTGAACAATGCCGTAAGACAACTGAATGCGCAGTAAAAATTTCTTATTTCCTTCTTCATCCACTTTAATGTTTTTTTTTACATTAAGAAGTTCTGAGATAATTTATCAAAAAATTTAAATGACATGTTTAATGAATATTTTTTTCTTATTTTATGCTCAAAATTCATATTTTTTCATTAAAAAAGCATTGTGTCACTTTTTAGTCATCTCGTGAAAAATATGTAAAGATCACGTACACATCAAAAAAATAACATGCACGATTAAAAAAAAAAAATAGGAAATTGTTCACATGTGCTGATCAAAAAAAAATAACATCAAATGATGCATCATGTAAACATGAAATTAAATATAAATACCCACTTATTTACTTGCTTGATTTTGAATTTTAATTTCTCAACACTCTCTTAACTCATTACTTACGATTTGATTGTTATCATTTTATACTTGAACTTCTTATTTCTCAATTCACTACTCGCTTCTTAACAATTTTATTCTTGATACTTAAACTTTCAAGTACTTTAGCATGAATATTTTCATTTTTTATCTTTAGTTCATATTTGACTGCGCTGTACAAAGCTAATTATATATTTTTTTCTATCTTTTTATATACATTAAAAAGAATGTTATTGTCACTCATCTTAACTACTCTTGCTGGTGTCTCAGGTGCTGCTATCCTATTAGCATTTGAAAAATACGCGTATGTATTCTTAAAAATAATTATATAAAGCACAAAAAGAGTTACTAACTTATTTTTTTTATTCATAGTGAAATAAAAGAACAAAAAAATGAAGAAATAAATGAAAATTCAGGTCGTAAGTATCAAACTAACTTTGTGTATTGATTATTTTTTAAAAAATATATAAAACTAAATTTTTTTTTTTTGATTTCTAGATGATTCACAACAAGATGAAACATCTGAAACCTCTCCATCGGCTGTTTCACTTGATGCTCAATGTGAAACTGAAATTAAGAATGAAAATAGAATTGAAAATAATAATGATATCAAAAAAGTATCAATTATTGAAGTAACACCTAAAATTGAGATGTTACCGATAGAAAAATTAATGGGATCTAATAAGACTGAAGACGAAAGGCTTGATAGTATGTATATTTACAGTTATTTATTAATGTTTATAAAATTATAATAAATAATAATAATTATTCTTCTTCTTTCTTCTTTTATTATAAAAAAAATCAAAATAGGTTTAGATAATAAACTCGATGAACTCTTAAGCCGCGTTAAAAAGATGAGAGAATATAGAGAGCAGAAACTACAAAAAAAGAATCAGTATCAACAATGATATTAATTTGGAGATCATAATATCTCATTTATAAAATTTTATAAATATACTAAATTTATTTGCAAATAAATAAAATAAAATTATTTCTTTACAATTTATATATTGAAAATTTATTATTAAGGTACAGTTATTCCGAAATGATTAATAACATTGTAAATTAAAAAAAAAATAATTTTGTTTTCCCTCAAAAAGTTTTTTAAAAAAGAGGCATATGATTTTGGTATATTTTTTTTTTTTTTGCGGAACAATTCTCATGATCTGATATTATACTTATTCAAAAAGCTTTCTTTAAATATGTCAAACAATTGGTTATTAATGTTAAGTGCCTAAATTTTATCCTTTATTTTCTTTTCTGATAAACCAACAATAAAATGTTCTATTACTAAGATGCGTTTTCACAAAATTTAAATACATTTGAGAATCAATTATATATGAATTGATTCACCACAATCTCAATATATACGAAAAAAAAGATATACTTCGATTGTACCACTATCTATGAATGACTTTGTGATGTTGTTGTTGTTGATAAAATTATAGATGCAACAGTCTAAAAAGTTTTGTGAAATGATTTATTGACAGTTAAGATAACCTTAACCTATTAAAATCTTATTACTATCATAATTATTATCATTATTACTTTTATCTTTATTATTGCTGTCATTATTATTACTTCACTAATATTATTTAAAATAATCCAAGATGGCTAAAAAAATGAATACACGATGATTGAATATAATTAATAGGTTTCTTTATTAAATTAATCAATAGTTAAAGAATGAAAGGAATTATTTCATTTATAATAATGATTTATTGGGTAGTGTAACATGATTATTAGTTATTATTTGGTAAAAAATTTCTCTCATATATAACAGTAACACAAAAATTGTGTTGTCTTGTTTATTATTCGAAAAAAATAAGAAAGCAAATTAATATTATTTAAAAAATACTATTTAAGATCTTTCTTGAAAAAATTTATATTATATAAACTTGGTTTATACAAAAAATAAAAGTAAAATTCGTGAATAATGGAAGAGTTGAGAAGGTTTTTAAAAGTTTAATAAACAATATTACTATCGTCAAATTCTTTTTGCTATTTATTGAAACATTAAATTTAATTCACTTAATTACTTAACGTAAATCTTGTCATAAGTAATTACAGTCGAGTCTCTCTATAATCACATTTTATATAATCACCAATATTAAAAATTTTTTTATTAATGCTATGTAAAAAAATTTTTATATTATCACTGAATATTTTATAATCACATTAGTCACGTGCTATAAGAACCTATACATAATAATACTATTAAAAAAGTCTCTAGATAATCACAATTGTTTATAATCACTTTTTTATTGGTCCCGATGATGTGATTAATTAATTATAGTTAATGCAATAATATTTAATAAATATACCTTTTGTTTATTAGGAAATTGCTTTAAGAGTTTTTTTTTCAATTTAGCGATCTAATGTTCTTGGTATAATTTAACTTAAAAGTGATATTAAACATGTGCTTCGCTAAAGTTATTAAACAAATGTAAATATTTTTTAAACTTGCCAAGATATAATATTTGTTATAAATATTATTATCGATTTCTCATTATCTTCTTAGTCCAGTTTTCATTAATTATATAATATATTTTTTGAATGATAAAACTACTAGACAAATATAAATAATATATAGTATAGTATTTATTACGTAATTTTTACCATACGGTTGAATGGTGTTAGCAAAAAAGGGACTTCACGCTTTTATAAAACTAACTGACAGGGCCTTGGCTAATCAGTTTCTCAGGTTTACTGAGCAACGATGGGCCGTGCCGTAGATTAGATTTTATTTAGTTTTAGCAAACTCCTTTATGTACCTATTTGTTCTATAAATTGTATTTATTGTCCAATATAATAAACATCTTGGAGTGAGGCTCCGTTGGTTTAAAAAAAAAAAAAGTAATTTTTACCATACGATTGATTTTTATTATATTGAGGGTGCACGAATTCCACATGAGATGTGCACGGGATCTCGAAATGTTGCGAAGGTCACGGGAGATGATATTAAGATGACAGTGTAACCGGATGAGTGTGTTACCATCTAGATGACAGATTATTCATCTTTGTACGAAGTATTTCATCCTTGTGTGCCATCCTTAAAAATAGAAAAGAACGTGTTTAGACGCGACAACACAGGATGAGGAAAAATAAGTTCGAAAGTGTATAAAATAGACTGGTAATTTAGGATGTGAAAAGGATCGGCTCATTTTTACAATTTTTATAATTTTAATTTTCTTTTGGTACATTTCGAATAATTACGAAAATCTTTCACCTAATTTGTAATAAAATAATAAATAATCTTTTGGTTCGCAGTTTATAATAATAAAGATAGAAACATATTGTTTTGATTTAGCAGCAGAGATAAGACACGCCAAAGCAGTGATATATTTTTGTTGTTACATCTTTGCAATAAGTTTAAAAGTTTCGATATACACCGTAATAATTTGATACGTTTCTAATATTTTTATTTCGTGATAACGGTAATATTGGTGAGAAACGGTTAACAGCCCGTAATACCTCTATTACTAATTTTGTAATTTCTTGAATAAACTTACTGAATAAAGTCTGAAGCTAAGATTCGGAAGTTTGCGTAGTGAGCTGTAAAAAGATACTTTTACTCCACTTACTCACGTACCGTCAGATCACGCCGGTGTGTGTAGTTGTTTAAAGAATATCTGTAGTACTTGACCGGCGTAATCAGGTTGTAGCCTGACTGGGATAGTACAAGCCTGCGTAATTAGGTAGAGAAACCTAACAGGAACAGACGAAAAGGGGTGTGACGAGAGTTCGATTTAGTGGGACTGATTGACGTAACTTTACTCTTTGTTCTGGGCAGACCGCCACAGATTTTGGTGTCTCCTGTGAGGTGTGGCATAAAGTATTCTTAAGAAAAGTAGTGTTTCACAGATTTACGAGAATTTTGATAAATATAGTTAGAGTTTATATTGTTTGAGATATCCCCTTTAAAAATCCAAAAGATTATTCCCGCCAAAAGAAAGCGTAACAATACGAAATAGTCCTAAAAACGACAGAAATTTCTGTTTCCAACAAGATTTTTGAGTACAAAGCAGTCGTTAACATAATAAAGTTCTTACAAATCAAACGATCAACGACGAAGACAAACGTCTTGAAATTTGTGTAACAAGACAACAAGAATCCGTATCCCTACGAAACAATAGCCACCGTGACGAATAAAAGAATAACTAGAGGAATGAGTCGCAGCACCGAAGAAAGTGGAACCAACGCTTTAATAAAGGGATTACAAGACGCCTTTCGTATCAGAAATGATGCGAAGATGCCGACGTTTGGAGGAGGAAATCGAGACCCTATGGAATGGTTGGAGGAATTCAACAGGTCTACTAAGATAAATCAGTATACTAGCGAATATAAACTTCAAGTCGTCGCCGGATACTTACAAGGTGCAGCGGGACTATGGTTCAGCGAAACACAAGAGGGACAAAACCCCATTACGCATTGGAGCGACAGAAACCGTGTATCGTTCGAAGCCTCATTTTTAGCCACTTTCAAAACCACTGCGTTGATAAATCAATGGAGGTTTGAACTATCTATGAAAATACAGAAAGTGAACGAAACAGTGGAGCAGTACGCTAACGACGTCAAGAAACTGATCAGACGCATTGACGGCGAGAACAGATGGAGCGAGGACGAAAAGGTCTGGCAGTTCCTAAAAGGATTACGAAAGGATATTGCCTACCAAGCGCGACCCCTTATCCTGTCCCAAGAAAATCCTTCTTTAGAAGCAGCAATCAGAATTGCGAAACAGTTCGAAGAGAATGCGCAGACATACCCTGAAGCC
This sequence comes from Diversispora epigaea, assembly GCA_003547095.1. Classification (NCBI taxonomy): domain Eukaryota; kingdom Fungi; phylum Glomeromycota; class Glomeromycetes; order Diversisporales; family Diversisporaceae; genus Diversispora; species Diversispora epigaea. The sequence goes on along the minus strand of PQFF01000186.1, from coordinate 146,513 downwards.
ACGGTCGGGTATGGCGCCACTACATACGTAAACCCCCAGGGATTTACGCCAAAACGCGACCAGGACAGAAATAGAGAAGACGTAATAGAGCGCATTGTACAAAAGGCACTTGCGCCAATCGTCGAAAAGTTACAGAGGATTACGGAAAGGGATGAGAGACCTACACATACATCCTACAGAAGGCCGAACTACAACAACGATATTAGAGGACAGAACACATGGAACCGTAACAATAATGCCAATGACCCGTTTCGCTGCTTTTTCTGCAGGCAAGCGGGACATATAGCGAGAATGTGCCCTACAAGGCAAGGAAACCCAGGAAATCCCGCTACACTTCCACCTCGAGAACCAGCTAGAGCAGTTCAGCCCCAAGCCAATGTCGCGTCGAATCAATCCATAAACAAAATACCGTTAGATGGCGCAAATGGCAACACATTCGTGACCCAACAAGAAGAAGTCAAGCAGCCCGCTGCTACCACATGGGAAACAGCACGGCATTTAAACTATTAAGCGCACCTCCGGAGGGTGAGAGTGCGAGTGAAACAAATCCCTTATTAAAGACCAGCACAAATAATGCGAATGTAGCGGAAGGATCCGCAAACAAACAAACAGCCCAGCCTATTGCTAAAAGGTTACGCTCAGGAAAGGGTAAAGAAGTATCCGAAGGATCACGACAAAAGAAGAAAAGGAAAGCACCTTCTCCACAACAACCATACATGACGCAAGCTGCCCCACCATATTCCATTGTCTCTGACCTACTGAACACGAGAGCTNAAATGATGTACGGAAAGCTTTGGCACCCAAACGTACGAAATTAGCGAAGGTCGCCAACCATACAAAAATAGAGGGAAATACACCTATGATGTGCAAGGCCCAGGTTGCAGGATGGAAGGTCGAAGTAATACTTGATAGCGGCTCCTCCATCAGTATTGTCTCAAAGAGTTTCATGGAGTCGTTGGGACGAAGAGTAGAGAAGTCTTCCGAAAGAAGGATTACGGGTATACACGGTGAAAAACGCTCGAGTTTGGGAATTGTAACCCAAGTTCCTGTAAGAATAGGAAGCGTAACTGTAGCAGTAGATATGGAAGTTATCGACGCGTCCGGATACTCTCTAGTACTTGGCACTGACTGGCTGAGAAGAGCGGGTGCGATTATTGATTATCAACATTGTAAGTTGACGTTAAGAGACGAAAAAGGAGCGATTAGTATCCCTTGCTGGAATACCAATGAAGCGTCGCCAGATAGCGACGATGAAAGTGATAGCGAAAGTGACGAGGAAAATAATGAGAGCAGTGAAGACTCAGGCGAGGAAACTGATAACAACGAGGCAAACTTTATGGGCCTCTCATACAATCTGCCTCAGCAAGGGACTAGCGTGAAGTATAAGATTACCTCCGAAGGGATACGCACAAATTCGGAGTATACCACGTGAGAGACCTATGATTACCTAACGTACTGTTTCGACATCGTCAGAAAGAAGAAGAAGCGTAAACAAGGACGACGAAGTGTTACGGGACCAAAATCATCCTGCTGGTGTGAAAAATATCTTGAAACCGGGGAGGACAAATGCGAAACATGCGAAGAACAATTACGAGAGTGGGAAGCTATTTCAATACTACCGCAAAATGAAATACAAGACATACGTTGTAACCTGACGCAAGGAGGAGCAGAGATGCTCGAGGAAAACCAGTACAAACCTCTAATTGCGAAGATTATCGGAGAATTCCCGAACTTAGCAGCAAGCGACCTCTCTCAGTTAGGGAAGACCGGCGTCTACCAACATACAATAGATGTAGGAACTGCGAAACCTATCAAGTTGCATCCCTATCGAACTTCACCCCGACACTTGAATTTCTTGAAGGAGGAAATAGAGCGTATGTTGACGAACGGATTGATCAAAAAGTCGTTTAGCCCCTGGTCTGCACCCACAGTAGTGGTTAGCAAGAAGAATGGGAAGTTCAGGCTTTGCATTGATTACAGAAAGCTGAACGCTGTTACGAAATCTGACACCTACCCAGTCCCTCGAATAGCTGATATGCTAGATGCTTTAGGACATTCCGCTTTCTTTTCTACCTTGGACCTAGCATCAGGGTTTTGGCAAGTGGAAGTAGCAGCGAAGGATCGCGAAAAGACCGCTTTCACTACCCCATTTGGAATATATGAGTTCCTAGTGATGCCGTTTGGACTTATCAACGCTCCCGCAACATTCCAGAGAATGATGGATAGAGTTTTCCATGAAGTTGCGTGGAANCGTACTGTTTCGACATCGTCAGAAAGAAGAAGAAGCGTAAACAAGGACGACGAAGTGTTACGGGACCAAAATCATCCTGCTGGTGTGAAAAATATCTTGAAACCGGGGAGGACAAATGCGAAACATGCGAAGAACAATTACGAGAGTGGGAAGCTATTTCAATACTACCGCAAAATGAAATACAAGACATACGTTGTAACCTGACGCAAGGAGGAGCAGAGATGCTCGAGGAAAACCAGTACAAACCTCTAATTGCGAAGATTATCGGAGAATTCCCGAACTTAGCAGCAAGCGACCTCTCTCAGTTAGGGAAGACCGGCGTCTACCAACATACAATAGATGTAGGAACTGCGAAACCTATCAAGTTGCATCCCTATCGAACTTCACCCCGACACTTGAATTTCTTGAAGGAGGAAATAGAGCGTATGTTGACGAACGGATTGATCAAAAAGTCGTTTAGCCCCTGGTCTGCACCCACAGTAGTGGTTAGCAAGAAGAATGGGAAGTTCAGGCTTTGCATTGATTACAGAAAGCTGAACGCTGTTACGAAACCTGACGCCTACCCAGTCCCTCGAATAGCTGATATGCTAGATGCTTTAGGACATTCCGCTTTCTTTTCTACCTTGGACCTAGCATCAGGGTTTTGGCAAGTGGAAGTAGCAGCGAAGGATCGCGAAAAGACCGCTTTCACTACCCCATTTGGAATATATGAGTTCCTAGTGATGCCGTTTGGACTTATCAACGCTCCCGCAACATTCCAGAGAATGATGGATAGAGTTTTCCATGAAGTTGCGTGGAAATTCGTACTCGTATATATAGACGATATCATCATCTATTCGAAAACTCGCGAAGAACATGAAGAGCACCTAAGAGTTGTTTTTATCCTCTTAAGGAATGCAGGTTTAAAGATAAATCTGGAGAAGTGCGACTTTTTCCGAACGAGACTAGCATTTTTAGGCCACATCATAACAATAAAAGAGATAGCTCCTGATCCGGCAAAGATTGAGAAAGTGAAGAGTTATCCTGTCCCAAGAGACAAAACGAATGTCCGAGCCTTCCTGGGACTTGCGTCTTACTATAGAAGATTTGTAAAAGAATTCTCTACTGTCGCGAAACCGTTGCATAACCTTACGAAAAGGGACGTCGTGTTCGAATGGAAGCATGAACACCAGTCTGCGTTCGACTTGTTGAAGGGCCGTCTAACTTCGGCACCTATAATGACGTACCCTGATTTCACGAAACAGTTTATACTCGCTACCGATGCATCTGACTGTGGTATTGGAGCTGTGCTCTCACAGAAGGATACGGAGAATCACGAACACCCCGTTGCTTATGCTAGCCGACTGCTGTCCAGTACCGAACAAAACTATACTGTCGTTGAAAGAGAGTGCCTCGCTGCCATTTGGGCTGTACGACATTTCAGGCATTATTTGCATGGTCCCAAGTTTGATTTGTATACTGACAACCTAGCCCTCACATGGTTGAAGAACCGTCCGCAACCGAAAGGAAGGATTGCCCGCTAGATCTTTGAACTATCTGAGTACGATTACGAAATAATTCATAAACAAGGGCGTCCTAACGCCAATGCAGACACTTTATCCCGGATCCAGTACTAAAATTAATAGAGGGAACCCGGAAACTCAGATAAATAGAAGAGGACTTGCGAAACCTTTCGAAAATGGACACGGAAATTTACAATCAAATAACCGAGTACTTAATCAATCACACTTTTCCCCCGAACTGGACAAGCGAGCAACGACGACAATTACGGCAGCAGGCGAATCATTATATCGTACAAGACAATTTATTATTCAAACGTAATAAGGATGATAGCCCATTACGGGTAATATTGAAAAGCAACGTAACAAAATTACTACATAATATGCATAGCGTGCCAAATGCGGGACATTTCGGCATAAAAGCAACAATCGATAAAATGAGAAAGCGATACTTCTGGCCCACCATGGGCATAGATATAAAGAACTACGTAGAATCCTGTGACGCGTGTCAACGACAGGGTAAACCTACGAGAACTGAAGAAATGCGACCCATTAAAGTAGGGCAAGCGTTCGACCGATTAGGGATAGACATCGTGGGACCCTTGAAACTGACGTTCACAAAGAAAAGATACATTATAGTAGCTACGGACTATTTCACGAAATGGCCGGAAGCCAGAGCAATAGAAAAGGCAGATGCGATGACCGTCGCATGGTTCCTGTATGATGAAATAATATGCCGACACGGATGTCCGCGAGAGATACTGTCAGACAGAGGAGCAGTATTCGTCAGCCAAGTAGTAGCGAACCTAGTAGAGATAATGGGATCCCATCATAGACTTACGTCTGCATACCACCCTCAGAGCAATGGCCTGACAGAGCGGTACAATCAGACCTTATTTAGGGCTCTGGAAAAGTGCGTACAAGAAACAGCATACGATTGGGATGTGTTAATACCTCCGGCACTTTTCGCATATCGGACCATTAGGAATAGGACGACAAAGTACGAACCCTTTTACCTACTCTATGGTTGTGCGTCTACGTTGCCCATAGAACTTGACATAGTAACATGGCCAGCCACAGAAATTAACGAAAGACAGTATGAGGATCTAATCAATAGAAGAATTAGTGAGATGGTAGGAGTATTTGCAGACAACAAGATCAAAGCGTCCAAGAACATAAAAGATGCCCAAGCACGACAAAAGAGGGCTTATGATAAAAGAACCCGTATTATGACGTACAGAAACAACGATATGGTACTAGAATATCGATCAGATTTACAAAATGTTCATGGCGACAAGTTTCGGAACAAATGGATAGGACCCTATTTTATTCATCAAGTTTTGGGAAATGGGTCATACATATTGAGGACTAGCAACGGAGAAGTATTGAACCACCGACCTGTACACGGAAATCGCCTAAGGTCTTACAAACAAAGGGGGTTTTATCTCACGTGAGATAACAGAGAACAATAGTCGTGCATGAAAGACAAGGATAAAATGCGACATTTCCCGAAACACGACTAAGAACATTTAACATGACCCATCTACAAATCTCCGAAAGCTTTTGTGAACGAGTCAACAGATTACGTGAAGAGTTATTAGAACTATCGAGAGGCGCACAACTTATACTAGATGATACAGGGGCATATCTGGTAACGGAAGGTTACGCAATAAACCTGGGAGGACCCACGGGTGATGAAGTGGTGCAGCAAGAGAACGACATGTTACTCCCATATGTCTTGGATACAATAACTGCACCCGAAGAGGTACATGATCTTACGAAAGCAGTGTTTGATCACGACATAGCCGGGCTGCTCTCTGTAGCCACAGATCCAGATAATTCTAACGGACAACGGGTAAACGCTTATAGAAGGCTCGGAGAGTATATTTTCACTTTTCAAGAAATCCGTACGGCTACGTCGATAAAACACGAGTTGCAAGGGTATTCCCATCAGAACGGATCACGGACATACCAGATAGCGCAAAGGTTAAGATCTCTCGCACAAGCAGTCGGAATGCTGCGACCAAAGAATCTCCAACTGGTCACACCTGACTGGATCTACAAGCTTCCGAAACAGGAGTACGAAAGATTACTGAAAATGTGCGGCGAAATGCATCTGCAGTTAATGAGTGATTTATGGGGTATGAGTGTGGGGTCGCAGGAGCTCCCCCTTGAAGGAGGAAATGTTTGAGGGTGCACGAATTCCACATGAGATGTGCACGGGATTTCGAAATGTTGCGAAGGTCACGGGGGATGACATTAAGATGACAGTGTAACCGGATGAGTGTGTTACCATCTAGATGACAGATTATTCATCTTTGTACGAAGTATTTCATCCTTGTGTGTCATCTTTAAAAATAGAAAAGAACGTGTTTAGACGCGACAACACAGGATGAAGGAAAATAAGTTCGAAAGTGTATAAAATAGACTGGTAATTTAGGATGTGAAAAGGATCAGCTCATTTCTACAATTTTATGATTTTAATTTCTTTTGGCATATTCTGATTAATTACGAAAATCTTTTACTTAATCTGTAATAATAAAATTAATAATCTTTTGGTACGCATTTT
>PQFF01000186.1:116839-140116 GCA_003547095.1 Diversispora epigaea | reverse complement strand
TTTTATAATAAAAATAAATAATAAAGATAGAAACATATTGTTTTGATTTAGCAGCAGAGATAAGACACGCCAAAGCAGTGATATATTTTTGTTGTTACATCTTTGCAATAAGTTTAAAAGTTTCGACATACACCGTAATAATTTGATACGTTTTTAATATTTTTATTTCGTGATAACGGTAATATTGGTGAGAAACGGTTAACAGCCCGTAATACCTCTATTACTAATTTTGTAATTTCTTGAATAAAGTTACTGAATAAAGTCTGAAGCTAAGATTCGGAAGTTTGCGTAGTGAGCTGTAAAAAGATACTTTTACTCCACTTACTCACGTACCTTCAGATCACGCCTGTGTGTGTAGTTGTTTAAAGAATATCTGTAGTACTTGACCGGCGTAATCAGGTTGTAGCCTGACTGGGATAGTACAAGCTTGCGTAATTAGGTAGAGAAACCTAACAGGAACAGACGAAAAGGGGTGTGACGAGAGTTCGATTTAGTGGGACTGATTGACGTAACTTTACTCTTTGTTCTGGGCAGACCGCCACAATATGATGTAATTAATAAATATCCTTATAAAATTTTTTGTACAACGTTAGCATCTTTTTGCTTTTTTCATTTTTTCCTTTTCATTTTTTTCACTTTTTTTCAAAATTCTTAATTTCAACCCTTATTTTTTCCTTTATTTTCTTGTCTTGAAAAACATTTCTATTCTTTTATTTTTTCAAAATTATATGACTGCCTTTAATAACTTATACTTATTGTGTAAGTATTTTTTCCAGTATGTTTTCTTTATTTTCTTCGCGTTGTATCTTTTTTTGTTAAGAAAAATATATGACTGTCTTTAATAACTTATACTTATTGTGTAAGTATTTTTTCCAGTATGTTTTCTTTATTTTCTTCGCGTTGTATCTTTTTTTGTTAAGAAAATTATTTTTTCTTCCTTTAAAAAGGTTTGATTTCATTAAAAAACATAATGTCTGTAGGTTCATTTGTTGCTATTTTTTAAGTCATGAATTTTATTACTGCTTGTTTTTTTGTTATGCTGTTTTATTATTCCACTAACTTCTTATTTTTTCTCATTAATTTTGGTTTGTATCATTTCATTTTGCAGCTTGTAGAATGATTAAATGATATTTTTGTTTTCCTAAATAATTTTCTTTGGTATTTATTGTATTCGTTTTGTAATATTTTATCAAATAATTTTATTGGGAATATCAGTAATAATCTATTTCTGCATCAATCTATCTATCCCATTGAAGAAATTGATGAAATCAGTTGATGAATGGAATTGAATGAAATGAAGGACATTAATCATAATCATATAATCGAATTCTTTAGTTTAGGTTTTTAGGTGAGTAAAATATTTATTTTCTCTATTTCTTTTGTCTGATAGGTAGATAAATACTAGCAAAATCTTTCTTTCATTTCATATATATATTCTTTAGTTCTCGTTTTTAAGGTATGAAAATTTTTTACTTCATTGTTATTTGGGTGACATTGCGTACTACTAATTATAATTATTTCTTTTTATAGATAGTTTTTTTTAATAGTCGGATTTTTTGGCTCATCTGCAGGTGGCGAATGTGGTTCAGGTGGATTTTGCTGAATTTTCTTTTTCATACTAAACTTTCTTTTTTTTAATACTAATATTTCTTTCATATTCTTTTTTATACTGACTTTTCTTTTTTTTTTTTATTCTAATTTTTCTTTTTTTTTATTATTTTGGTTTGTGTGTCTGGATATAATTTTTTTTAGATAAGAAATCTGTATTTTTTCTTTTATTTGTATGCGTATTGTTGACGAACATTAATACTAATANCATATAATCGAATTCTTTAGTTTAGGTTTTTAGGTGAGTAAAATATTTATTTTCTCTATTTCTTTTGTCTGATAGGTAGATAAATACTAGCAAAATCTTTCTTTCATTTCATATATATATTCTTTAGTTCTCGTTTTTAAGGTATGAAAATTTTTTACTTCATTGTTATTTGGGTGACATTGCGTACTACTAATTATAATTATTTCTTTTTATAGATAGTTTTTTTTAATAGTCGGATTTTTTGGCTCATCTGCAGGTGGCGAATGTGGTTCAGGTGGATTTTGCTGAATTTTCTTTTTCATACTAAACTTTCTTTTTTTTAATACTAATATTTCTTTCATATTCTTTTTTATACTGACTTTTCTTTTTTTTTTTTATTCTAATTTTTCTTTTTTTTTATTATTTTGGTTTGTGTGTCTGGATATAATTTTTTTTAGATAAGAAATCTGTATTTTTTCTTTTATTTGTATGCGTATTGTTGACGAACATTAATACTAATAATTCATTCTTTTTTAATGTTATTTTTTAGTTTTCTAAACTCAAGCCAGGGTCGGTCTGGTGAATTTTTGTTTTTTGGATGGTGGTTAAGTAAAGTTTTTTATAATTTTTGTTTATAACATTCAAATCAGTTTTAAATTATTTTAATGTCTTAAATTATTTTATTAGTCAGCACAAAATTTAATACTTTTAATTATTATTTTTTGTAACGCGAAATGGTCATTTATTAAATAAAATTTTATTAGTCAGCATACAATCTAATATACTTTTAATTTATTTGATTACAACATTTAAATCGATTTTTAAATAAATTGTAATTTTTATTAAGTCAAAATTAGATATTTTTTTTTGTCATAATAATTATGTCCATATGTTTTAACGAATTGCAAAGTCTTCAATTCATGTTTTGTTGTTTATATTGCATACACTTATAGTTTTTTTCATGTTATTTAATTCATAGTTTACATTTCATATTAAAGCTTCCCTGTACACTATATTTCTAGTATATCAATAATAATAGTAACATAATAGAAATATTTTAATGTTTTAATGTATTAGAATAATAATACAGTATATGGTACAAGTATTTATCCTCCAACGAAGGAAATAGTTTGTGAATTCAATATTAAATATATAGACACATCGGAGACAATTAAAATTTCATTTAACACAACACAATTCTTATTGATGATTTTCTATATTAAAAATTCTTCAAAGCAATATTATTATAAAACATTTGAATAACAATCCATCTTTTCAAAAATATAATAAATTTTATTATAATATATATATACAGCAGCAACACACAACAACATCGAATATAAAAATTTTAAAAATTTTGTTACAACAGACACTCTGCAAAATGTAATCAACTGTAAAAATAAAAATAAATTTTTGAATATTAAAATAAAAAAATAAAATAAAAATATATGTATAAGAATATACTTACGAGACATTTTATTTCTCTTGTATCTATCAGGGCCATCATCATTATCCTCATCATCTTCACTGTCATCGTCACCTCTATTATTATTATCATCATCAAAATCATCTTTACACCCGCCTATTAATGATATTTATTTATTAGTTCGTTATATCATTAGAATTAGAACCAATTAAATAAATAAATTATTTACCTTCGTCGCGTTTTCTCTTTTTGGCCCATTTTCCTCCTTCAAATTCTTTTTTATATTAAACCACAGCAATCATGGCCAAAATGTCAAGTGCAGAGTGCTGTTGTTGTTGTTGTTGTGATGTTTGCTGTGGCTGTTTCTGTTGTTGTTGCTTTTGCTGTTGTGCGCATTTTTTAGGTCTTCCTCGACCTCTTTTATAAGAATCTTGTTGTTGTTGTTGAATATTAGAGGTCTTTTTAGGCCTCCCACGACCTTTTTGTTGTGGTGATTGTTGTGGTTGTTGTGGCGCTGGTGGTGATATTTGCTGTTGCTGTTGTTGTTGTTGCTGTCGTGGTTGTTGTTGTTGTTGTGATTGTTGAGAGTGTTGCTGTCGTTGGTGCTGTGCTCTTGTTAAAACCATCTTCGAAAATAATATTATTTTTTTCAGATTGCACTTTAATATGGAAACAGATAAAAATTTAGTAATAAAAACTATTAAAAAAGTTATTTGTCTTATTTATAGTGAAGAATTTCCAAAATTCCAAAATGATTTTCATTTTTCGAAAATTCACAGCATTTTATAAACTAATTTTCAACTTATACATCATATTAAAATGGTTTTCAATAAAATATATTATAACTAAACTAATTTTCAAATATTACATAAGATTGAAAATTTTTTCAATTCATCAGTTGCACAGAGCAAATAAGGATATTTTTTTAGATTGTTTCAGATTAAAAATGGAAAACCTCAACATGTACTTTTTCTGAGTCAAGATTTTATTTACATAATAGAAAGTAATTATTTTACATATAAGGGATTGCATTGATAATCTTTTATTATTTTCAAGAAATACTAATCCACTTTTGAAGCATTGATGGAGTTTTGATACTAATTTATAAATAACTACTTCTCTTTCATTTAGCCAATATGTATGCACAATCAAATATTCTAGAATATTTTTAAATATAAATAATAATAGTATGATAACATGTTAAGACGTGATTTAATTAATTATAATACAGTATATTACATTAGATAATATATGATAGTCAGTTACATCAGATATATAGTACATACATAATTTCTGTATTGATATTATATTTTTTTATTTAAAATTTTAAATGAATTATTTTAAATTCTTTGAAATTGATAATAAAAATAATAAAAAAAATAAAAAAAATTCTTTCTGCAAATAAAAATTACCTCTATATTTTTATAAATTATTGTGTTAAAAAAAATGAATTTGACACTAATAAAAACTGAGAAATTACATAACAATCTCAATAACAAGAGTTAGAACAGCTTTTACAAAATAATTATAAGAAGGCTATAATGTAAGTCGAAAAATAATTCATTTTTAGATATTTGACTATTTATAATAACTTGTTCTGATATTTTTACTAACCTTTATAGCTCAGGAAACATATTAATGACCAACAAAATATTCCAAAAAAGGGTTTGGAAGGTCCAAGAACTTGACAATAGCAACAAGAATCAGAAGAAACAACAGCAACAACACCAATAATAACAAGAACTTCCACAACAACAATGTATGAAATGTGATGGCATGGATCTTGAGCAATATAATTCAGCTCTTGATAGGAAGCATTGAAATGAATCATGAAGATTTATTAAAAGATGCGGAAAGAAGAAGATAATAATGGAAACGATGAGGATAACGATAATCTCCAGTTGGCACAAAGAAAATAAAATGTCTTGTAGGTAATTTTTGTCAATTTTTACAATACTTTGTGTTTAAGCAATGACTTGCTTAATATAATTTTCATTAGAATAAATTTTAAAAATATTAAAAAAATAATAAAAATAAAGATCTTATTATGAATATGAAAGCCCAAGTGTTATAAAACAATATCATGTAAATTATTTATCAAAATTTTAAGTTAAATCATTTTATAAATGGAAATTTTTTATATACTATCCAATTAATTTTTACAATAAATCCATTTCACTTATCGATGATTTTCTTTATGAAATTTTGGAAAAAATTCATTATCACGAAATAAAAATTTATTTTAATGCCTACGAGCTATTTATTTTATTAAAAATCAAAAAATAGAAATCATTTCCGTTACCAATTTTACAAAATGGCTTTTATAAAAAGCGATATTATAATTATCAAAAAATAAATTGATAATATTGCAAAGTACATCTCATAACTTTCACAATCGCCATGGTCTCTTTTTATCAAAAAAAAAAAATTAAAAAGAATAACAAAAATTTTATCGTCCAATTCAAATTATTGATTCTACACGGAGTCATTTCCTTTGTTTCAAAAGGAACGATTTTCCTCTAAACTATTTATTATTGAGCATTGCTAATTTAACCCGGGAAAATTTCGACAACTGCGCCGTATATAAACAAATAAAGTAATTTGTTTACTTGTTTTAATTTTACCCATATCCGCGCGACTGAGCGTGATAATTAGTACAAACAGTCGTTTTTGATTCAATATAATCTATTTACATATAGATACCTCAATCAAATTTAACTTAAGAAATTCTTTAAATTTTTGGTCATTATCAATCATTATTAGATGTTAAATCCATTTATAATAATAATTAAAGTGCTCAATGTAAAGGGCTTTATGTTTTTCATTAATTTTCTTATAATTACCAATTCCCTGTTCACTTTAGTTTACAAACATCGAGCTGGAAGAAGAATGGCGAAAAAGAGGATAATAATTATAATAGTAATAATATTCATGCTATGCTAATGATTGTGATTGTAATATTATAATATTAATATAATAAAATCCAATAAGATTAATTTTAAAAAATTATTCTTTTGGAAGATTTAGAAAATCATAATAAATTATCTATTCAATTCCATTGAATGTATACATACATATAAACCAATATCAAAGCATATGTAATTTTGAATGGAAAATGTATTGATGAAGAAATTTGAATCATTTCATTGTTATTATTATAAATGATTTACACATTTATTCGCACACTTTTCAATGAAATTTGGTTATGCAAGTGATTTAAAAAGAACTTTTTAGATTGGAAATGAAATCATTTCATTTATTTAATAATAATAATAACCATTCAGATTACACCAAGGCAACAATAAATAAATTTATAAGTATTTTCATTTGTTTGTTATCAAAGTTTATTGGAGCATGATCCGTTGATAAGAAAAAGAATATATTATATTCTGGTTACTATCAGCTTATATTGTTATCCAGTAAAATCTCAAAATAATTATATTGTTAACCTGATTGCTCATCTTTTAATCTAATATTTATCTGTAAATTTTGATCATCAGTATTACTCAAATTTTCAACTTTCTTATCAGGAGGATGAAAAGTTATATTTTTGGTTTATAATAATAGAATGCATTGATAATATCAACTCATTATATATTAGTTAATTCTCTTTATTTAAAAATCATCTAGATCAAATATCTTAATGTAAGATATTCAATATATTTGTTTCAATTGTAAAATATGATCACTTCTAACAATTTAATTGTAGATAAGAATCTTTACTAATTTTATATTAGATAAAATTGCAAAATGATTACATCATCATAAATAAGACTAATTTGTCAAAAAAAATTTCACAAAAATAAAGAAAAATAAATTCTTTTCATTTTTACAGATGTTTTTGTTAAAGCTATCATTTTTTAAATGCTTTTCTACGTATGTTTTTACCAACTTTTAGTTATTTTTATATTAATCCTTTCTTGTTTTTTCGTGTTAATAAGATATTTTATTAATTATTAGCTCTAGTTAATTATTCGCTGCATTTTACATCTAGATATATTTACATATGATATCAAAAAACTAATAAGTTGAAATTAACCTGGAAGAAATTTAATGTTTTGGGTAAAGATTTCAGGGCACAAATTATGCTTAATAGAAATTATATTATTGACACAATTTGGGGGGTTATGATGTTTATTTTTGATTTTTATAATCTTTGTATATATAGTTAATCGTTTTTGTGATTTTATTTTATATATTACAAAATGCACAATTAAATAATATACAAGACAACAACAAAAGGTTATTTATATATATATCGCAGATCTGTTGATTAAAAATGGAAGTAATTGCTCACATAAAGTAACCGTATATGTGGTGCTAATACATTTTTATATTGATTTTTATTTTTTTTTCTGGGTAAAATAATATTAAAAATTGAAAACTGATTAGATATATAATATTTTTTTTTCTACTCAAGTTTTTTTTTTAATAAAATTTACTTTCAATTTCAATTAATGAAATAATGGATAAACAATCGAAGAATTGGAGCCAATGGGTTCAGAGAACAAATTTTATTTTGCTATTTGCTGCTTTCAATTGAAGAGCTGAATTAAATTTAGAGAACTAAATTTTATTTTTGTTCCATTTAAAATTTTTTTAATTCAAGTTCTTAATATTTTTTTTATAAATAAGGTCAATATTTAACGAAAAATCAATTGAAGTAAATAAATTTATGAGTTTTTACAATTAAATTTTTGAAACTCGAATTTGACATCTTTATTTAAAAAATAAATAGTAAGGCTGAATATCAAAACAATCGAAAAGCTGAAATCAATGGATTTAGAGAAGTAAATTTATTTTTCGATTTTCTATTAACGATTTTTCAGAGCTTCTACGATGTAAGTTGTGTTTTTTTTAGGTATTTAATAATTTGCCCATTTTGATTGTGCAAAGTGTTGCAAAAGTGTTGCATAAGCATTTTATAAAAATACGAAGCTTTGCATTTCATAAGAAATTTTATGAATTTTGTCTTTATAATTGTATCCATAATATATACGTATTTAATTTGCAATAAAATGAAATACTGTATTTATAAAGCAAAGCATTGAACATACAGTATAATTTGTTTTAAAAGCGGTTTTTAAAACTATATGTCAAAAATATACAATATAAAGTGCTAATTTAAGATAAGGCAGGGTTTAAAATAAAAAGATAGACGAGGGTAGGTGAGGAACAAGTTCAGATCTAAAGAAAATTTATAGATTATATTAGCATTTTAAGTAAAAACTAAAGAATGAAGTGACATATAATTATTAAATAATAGAAATGAAAGACTCATAGTAATTTATTAAATTAACCATATTAAATTATCAAATAAACATTGAATCGGAATTAATGTAAGTTTGTATAATATAAAATATATTGTTAATTTATTTAATAAATTAATTTATACTTTAAAATTAGGCTAAGTTATTTTGAGAAGAAAATGATCGAGAAAATAGAGTTTTAATTAACTTCCTTTAAATCAATAAATATTAATTGTCATTTTTTTGTTCAAATTAATTAATTTAATAATTAACGAAATATATTAAATTAAATTAGAATTTATTAATTAAATTAAATTAATTTTATTTATTATCAAATGTTCGTTAAAAAAATAAAATGCCATTTTTGATAAATTGATAAATTCTAATTCCATGTTATCGAAACGAAACAAGTTTGAAAATAAAAATTTTATTTACTCTTTTATGGAATAATAATTTAAAATTATATTTTTTAAAAATAATATCAAAAATCAAATATTCAATTTCTTTAGAATAGTGTGGTTACGAAAATAATAAAAATTCGTATCAAGAAAGAAAAAAATGGAATATTCATATGTTAATATGAATACATCCAATAATTTATTCGAAAAATACCTTTAATCAAAAAAGCAAGTTAAATAATGATCTTAAATAAAAAGTTGAATTTTTTAAACTATTACTGATTATTTCTTCTAATAATTCATTAGCATCCGTATCTCCATTTACTTTTGCTTTATTTAACCAGTAGATAGCATTTATAATATCTCTCTTAGTTCCATGTCCTCCATAAAATAATTTCTCAAGCATGTATTGGCTATCAGAATAATTATTTCCTGCAGCTCTCTTAAACCATTCAAATGCTTTCTTATAATCCCTAACAATTCCTTAACCATTTCTATAACAAAATCCTAAATTATTCTGGGCCGCATTATTTTCCTTTTTAGCAGCCCTTAGATACCATTTAAGTGCTTCTTTTTCATTTTTACACATACCTATACCAAAGTCATAACTACACCCGACATAGAACATTGCATAAATATTTCCAGCGAGAGCAGATTTCATAAACCATTGAAATCCTTTAAATTCATCTTTTGTTATTCCTGTTCCGCATTGATAACACGAACCAACATTAAATTTCACTAAAAGAAAACCTTTTTCAGCTGATTTTAAATATAATTCAAATGCCTTTTCTTCATTTTTTTTAACACCAAGGCCCTTAGAATAGCAATGTGCTACGGAATTTAAAGCTATAAAAGACCCTTTATCAGCAAGTTTACAATAAATTCGAAAAGCATATTTTGTATCCTTTTCAACCCCTAGCCCATCGAAATACATATTTGCAAGAGAGATGGTACTAATTTCTTTGTTGATATTGTATAGTTCCCTGAAGGATGAAGAATCAGAAGAGGAGATATCATTGGCCGCTAAATTAAAGAATTTAAAAGCTATTTGATTGTCAGCGTCAGTCCCAATGCCATGCTGGTAAAAAAATCCTATTAAGCTCGTAAACAAGAAATATAACGGATTACGAATCATTTCGTAAAGAATTTTAACTGAATTCTTTTTATGTTCTCTAATATAATTTTTGATCGTAATCGGTCGAATCTCTGGATGCTGTCTAATGAACAAATCAATGAGAAGTTCAAATAAATCCTTAATAAATACATCAACATCAGTCGTGACATCAAAAAAAGGAGAACTGATTTTAGTTTTAAAATTTTCATTTTTCTTAATAAAAAATAAGAATATTATATTTAATAAATGTTCATCCGAAGATTCAAACGCTTTTAAAAAACATTAAAAAATGCAACTTACACATTTAAATTTTCCAATTTACTATCGATTACGTTATATGGTTCAACGCTTGCATCGGAGATAATGATTTCAGAAAGATTTTTAACAACTTGAGAAATATTTGGTCGTGAATTTCCATTGTGTTTCCAGCAATCTGTAAAAAATATCACATGATAACGTAAATAATTAATTATTTAAACAAGATAATAATTTTAATAAATCATTTAAATTTATACCAGTGTATATTTTCTTGTATTTATAAGGTGTTCTAGGTATCGCCATTTCTCTTTTTCCTTTTGTAATATTGTTTAACAAATCAACATTTGACGAGGATTCCATTTCAAAAAGAGAATTACCATTAGAAATCTCCCAAAGAATAATCCCCAGACCAAAAATATCAGAATTCTTATTTTTACCAATCGTGCTGAAGAGTTCCAAATATTGAAGATCCATGTGTTGTATTGGACTAAGATTATTTGTAAGTAAACTTAAAGAATCGGAAATAATTTTTGTTAATCCAAAAACATTTAATTTAATGATCCCATTATGGATAAGAATATTTCAGAGTTCTAATTAAATAATTATAAAAAAACAAATAAATTAAAAATAATTCATTTAAGAAATTTCTCTCTAAATAAGAAAATAATTACCAATCTTCCATGAACGATATCATTCGAATGCAAAAACATCAAAATATTTGAAATTTGTTTTGCGAGATTTAATTTTGCATCCCAATCCAATTTTTGGAAATTTTGTTTCAAATATTGACCTTCATTAACATATTCGAGGATAATCATATAATTGTTGGTTTTCTCTATAAAAATAAAATCAATTTTTAAATAATAAAATTAATCAATAATATAATTGATATATTTTTAATTAAATAAATCTTTGAAATCAAGTTATTTATTACATGTGCGATTTTATTGATTCTATTTCACTATAATAATTATAATAAATATATTTTTGGCAAGTAGAAATAGATATATTTTGTTATTTTATATCAAGTTATTTAAGAATATGGATTTAATAAAGAAATAATATAGGTATTTGATTTTCGTCGAGCGAAATACACGTGATTTCAAATCGCATTACAAATTTTTATTGGCCAAAAATGATCAACAATCACATGTTTTGTCCCATTACAAATTTTTATTGCAAAGGTATCGTTTTTGATACAGTATGACGATAAACTGTTCGGTACGAAAATGCTATCTTGTACTGTACGAATAGAAGTTAGGTGATCTGTACGATTTATTTGTGGCTTGTACGGTTGATTAACTACTATCACGTGATATTTTCATTCATACCACGAAACGATCAGAACATAAAAAAGTAAAAATATTGTCCAGCACTCGCCACTTCATGTGTCAGTACAAGAGTATAAATTAGTCACGGGTTAGGGTTTATTAAATAAATAAGGACTGTATGAATTTTGTGCAAAATTTATGTAAAATCGTACAGTACAAAATAGCGTTTCGTACCGTACAGTTTATCTGTATACTCTTTTTGATACGCCTATGGTTATTTTTTAATTCGAGGATCAGGCACGTGATATTTGTTTATTTGTATTCGAATAACTAAATTTTTTACATTATCGCACTAATTTGAAAAGAGCGATAAATAAATTTAACTAAGGAATCTTACAGTAGAGAATTTATTTATCTCACAACTTCAGTTAGCACAGTAATTTCTTGGATATTGATAAATATAAATCACATTAATTAATTTATTATTATGCTATATTACAAATTATTTATTGGCATCTAATATTTTGAATTATTTATTGATCTTATAAAATATGATTCTATATTCAAATCCTTTTAATTATAAGAAATCCTGGAGAATCATTAACTCTTTCACTTACACTTATTCTTACGACCAAGAATGGCTCAATCATGAAGTTAAAAAATTTGGATATAATATTTTTGAAAATCTTGTGAAAGCATTCATAATGCTACAAAAATGAATGGTAAAATAAAGGTGGCTTTAAAATCCATTATTTTCAAGTCTATGGGATTATTTGTTAATGAGGTTGAGGTAAATATTATTCTAATTAATATATACTATACTAAAAATTCGAAATTTATTAAATTTATTAGAGATTCAATATTTTATATTTTATTTTATTTTTAGCTTGAAAAAATTACACATGAAAATATCATAGAAAAATATGGAATACCACAAAAAGGTAAATTTAAATTAAATTAATAAATATTGGTTTAATGAAATACATTAAATTGAATTATTCTATATATTTTAATACAGATTCGAGTAGTAGCAATTATATAATTGTTATTAGAAAATTCAAATGATGAAACATTACGTAATTATATTAAATCAAATTTTAAAAAACTTAAATGAAGCGATAAATCAATACTTGCCCACCAGTATGATCCTGAATTAATATTCTTAAAATCAATTTTTAAATATTTTAAAACTATCATATATTTGTGTGTTTCTGGATCTTGTGTAATTCCATAAAATCGAATTGAAGCGGAAGCAGCTATAGAGTGTATTGCCATCTAATAATATAAACATTTTTAATTTATAATTAAAACGTTATATAATAAATTAAAAATTAAAAATTAAATTTAAACATTAATTAAAATATTTACCTCATCGTTGAAATTCACAAAATTATCAAAAATTTTTAATGCGACTTCATCACTATAATTATGATATCTTCTCCATTCTTGATTTTCAATATCCCATTCATAAATTCGTCCATCAATCCACCTATAATAATGTATTGCACCCAGTTCACCTTTACCCATTTGTTTAATATCATTAAATTTATCATTCTATCACTCCCCAACAATAATTAGCATTTAGTTGAGCATTTTGAATGAATTTATCTATTTTGTCTACTTGTCCAATTATTAAAATCATTTTGGAAATGTTTCGAGTAACATGGTTTACATCAATATTCACCACATTCTTGATTGCATTCTGGACATATACCATAAGCCATTTTTTTTTGTTGTCTTAAGATATGAAAGGTAAAATTTTTTATTCTTTGAAAAAAAGAAACGTAAATTATGTTTAAAATTGAGAAATGTTTTTGTATGCAAAAAAAATTCGAATTTATTAATGATATTTTATTATTTTATAATATTTATTTTTTTTATCTCATTACACAAAATATGCAAAATGCTATTTAAGATTATACAGATGTAAAGGTAATTTCGGTGCGTATTTAGTCACACAAAATTCATTATGCGCATATCACTACTACAGTTATTTTTTCGAATATTCTTGTGAAACAGTAATTTTCGCAAGATTGCACAAAAATAATTCAATTTACTAAAAACAAATTTTTGTAAAAAATGCAAGGTAACACGAGATGATTTTCATTAAAATGTTCCTAATTTTGTTAACTGTTTTTTTTTTTGAAATAAGCGTGCTGAACGTAATATTTTACAACCATAGATATAATGGCAGGCTCAACCTGGTCACTAAGTTCTGACTTCTCTCTTATACATAACCCTTCTTCCGTATGGTCCTACGGCTCAAAGCCCGCTGGTTTTCAAACAACTGGAATGTTCAGCTTATTTACAACCTTAGCTTTGGCACCAAATGGAACTGGCATAGTTGCCTGGTTTCCGGGAGGTAATTCATTCGGTGATAGCTGGTTAGGTGTCTATTATAACCCCAATCCAACAGAAGCTATCTTAGACTTAGACGGCAATGGGAAGACAATTCCTGCTAAAAGTGTATGCATGCATCCCAGCGAAGTTTTTAGTTTCTCTGTAGTAAGATTCACTGCACCAACGAATGGATATTATAGCCTAGACGTGACGTTCACTCACATTGATGTAAAAGCAATCGATAGACATACAGGAGTTTATATAGTATACAATAACCTTATGGTGCTATGGGAGACAGATCTAATTGGCATCGGAGATTCGAATTCGTTCAAGTCAGTTGACAGCGGGGTTGCTGTGAAAGCAAATGAGACTATCGATTTTATTGTAGGATCTGGCTTAGATGGTTTGTTCCTTAACGATATGACACTCGCTAATGTGGATATTCGTTTATTAGTTGCAACTTCAACGACTGGAATCCTCCCAACAAACACAAATCCAACGAATGAAATTCTCTCAACAAACACAGATTCAACAAATGGGAATCTGATTCCAATTATTATTGGATCATTCGGAGCTTCATTGAGTCTTGTTATCGCCGTTATTCTGATTTATGTCTATTACAGACATCGCAAGAATAAAGAATACCAACAAAGAAATCCGGTCACATCCAGAACTGATAATGAGATCATTACTTCAGGAAGTTAATTTTTTTATTAATTTATATATGAGGACTATAACCCCATGCTCATATATTTTTTTGTGAAAAATTGTCCCAATATGTAAGTGTTAGAAAAAATAAGTTTGATAATGCAATTGTTAGTTTAGCATTAGCATTGATTCATTGATTACTATTAATAATGTTTGCCGATATCAGGCTTTTATTTTTTAACTAAATGGTGTGGGTGTGACTGAAATAATGTAATTTGATGTATGATGCTAACATTCTGTTTTTTTATGTATATTCTTCAGTTCGGATTTGGATTTTTAGACAAATAAGGTAGATTCTTTTGAATTTATTAAAGGTAAGATCTTTATTTTTTGAAAAATTTCTTACCTGATTTCTTCCTTGGGTAAAAATTAATATCATTTACCTGATTTCTTTCTTTTTTAATACTTGAATTAATGGATAATATCTTAGTAAAATATTTATTTTTACAGTAAATTTACATTATATTTATTTTGCAATATAATTTATATTAATTGGAAAAAAATATATATTATAAAATAATAAATTACTGCTCAATTCTAGAATTAGTATTGTGCGGCTTGGTTGCTCAATTCTAAGATAAGCATCTTGCGCATTTTGTGTGTAATGAGATAAAATAAATTTTATAAAATAACAAAGTGCTTTCTTTCCTAAGCTTATTTTTATTAAAATAGGTTCAAGATTTAATAAGTCTTCAGTTAACTCAACCATATGTCATTATTGATTAAAAAAATATTTAGATCTTGTTTACTTTATCATGATTTGTCTCTGACGTAAGTACTTTAACCACCACTGCTCGAAGTAGTTTTTCTTTTATATTGTTTGTGACGTTTGATTTCTAGAAAAGAAACAAAATTATTTTACTTTTTGTTCTACGGGTAATGTTGTTTCCCACTCGGAAAAACAATCTTTGTGAATGTTGTTTCCACACCTTTGCACTAAATTAAAATCTTTTGGTTACCCAAAGCTTCGAAATTAATTATTATAATATAATGGATTAGATTGAAAGATTAATTTAATCCGATATTTAACAATATTTAGAGATAAAACATATCAGACTTGACGGTCTCCATCTATTGATTTACAAATATATTTTTTTGATGCAATTGCTTTAAGTTGACCACTTCTCTTTTGTTTGGCTGCTTATTAGGAAAAAAATTAATAATAATTTTTCAAAAAATAAATTGCAATCTATGCATATTGAATAAAATTTTTGTGCCAAATTAATATTAGGGTAATTTTCGAAAATTGATTTAATTCTTTTTCTTTCTGATAAATAAGATCTACTTTCAAAATTCTTAATAGTACAAAGAACAGATATAGAAATAAATAAGTGTTAATATAATATATGAAATTTAAGAATATTGATACAAAATTATCTAAAATTTTTTGTTTACAATTAAATGTAACAAAGACATCAATTTCATATATACCATCTTATTGAAAAAAATCAGTTATTTTTTTTATTTCGTATGGTAAATACATAGCTTATATTAAAAATAAAATTTTTAATTAAAAACATATCACAAAGTACTCTAAATAAATTCATTTTTTCGGATTGACCCAATAATAACAATCTTAAAAATAAAAGGTGATCATCAAATGATCATACCAAAGGTGCACAAAAAAACGCAAAGATCATTTCCTTTTCTTCAAAAACATGAAATCCTTTTTTCCCGAAAAGGAGTGAATTTCATTAAAAAAATCTTCAAACTATTTTTATAAATTATAACAAGAGTTTAAGGTCAGGGAAGTTTGAATTTTAAATTAATATTGTATATTTTTTTATTTATTTATGTTTGATGTATTTAATTCGTAATACTACTGTTGTATAAAGCAATTCCACTAACTATGCCAGATACAAATGTTCCCTTTTGTGAACTTATGTATGCTAAAACTTCAAAGGCAGTTGACATATTTTTGAATAAAAGATTTATTTTTTAAAAAATTTGAATTATTAGTGTTTCAATTTATAAGTAATTTTTTCAATAGATTCATTAATCAAAAAAAGATAAAAATAAAAATCAATATATTTATTTCAAAAAATTCATTTAATTTATTTAATTATTACAAAATTTAATTAATAATAATTGTGTAAAATGAATAAAATTTTGATAAATTCTATTGTTTCAAACCTGATTATTGTTTAAAAAATTGGCATAGAAATAAATAAAATTGTAAATTGTAATATTTATATTAATTAATAAAAAGTTTATGTAATATCCTTTCTGGAAGTATTAATTATAGCTATTTTTATTATTAAGCATTAATTAAAAAAATCAATAATAAAAATCAATCAAAAAATTTATTTAATTATTAATTTGTACATTGCATTTTTGCAAAATAAACAAAATTTTATTTATATTCATTTTTATAATTATTTTTATTACTAAATTGAAATAAAATTTTTAAATTAATTAAAATGAAATGATATTAATAATAGAATTAATACAGTTAGTTTTTTATATATTACTAAGTATATTCATCAATTAATAAAAATTATAAATCATTTTCAATTACGAAATTAATTAATTGAATATTATAGTTTTTGTAAGATGAATAAAATTATTGATTAAAAAAAAAATTCAAAAGATTAATTCAAAATCAAATTTTTTAAATAAATAAGATATATCATACCAAATATTTCCCACGCCAAGAAAATATCGTAATACAAAATAAATCAACACTTGATTATATAATACTTGTTATTATTATTTAACTATTCCGAAATTAATTAATAATTTGTAATTTTAAAGATTGTTTAATTCAAAAAAAAATTTATCAATTAATAATAAATAAATTTTAAAACTTGTTAATAATAAGAACAATTTGTAATTTTTAAGACAATTGATTATTGTCAGTTAATAATAAATAAAATTTTTAAAATTTGTTTTTTTTGTATTTTTATTTTATACTTTTGTAACATATTAAAAAAAATACAAATTTTTTACAAATAACATTTTTCAACATATTTATAAAAATGAAAAAAGCACTTAAAAAAATCAATATTAAAAAATACAAATTTTTTACAAATAACATTTTTTCAATTTTGTTGATTATTAAAAAATAAAATTAAATTCTTATTTATTATCTCATTCCAAAGTTCATTCAAAAGTTTGCGTAGTGAGCTGTAAAAAGATACTTTTACTCCACTTACTCACGTACCTTCGGATTGCACCTGTGTGTACTGTGTTAAGAGTTTATTTTATATATCTATTCGTTGCGAGTAGGCAAGTGACTGCTTGATCCTACTGGCGGATAGTGGGCGTTACGAAATATTGCATACAAGAGTACGTTGAGTTAGTACGAAAAGGGGTGTGAGACAATTGATTATTGTCAGTTAATAATAAATAAAATTTTTAAAATTTGTTTTTTTTGTATTTTTATTTTATACTTTTGTAACATATTAAAAAAAATACAAATTTTTTACAAATAACATTTTTTCAATTTTGTTGATTATTAAAAAATAAAATTAAATTCTTATTTATTATCTCATTCCAAAGTTCATTCAAAAGCTTGCGTAGTGAGCTGTAAAAAGATACTTTTACTCCACTTACTCACGTACCTTCGGATTGCACCTGTGTGTACTGTGTTAAGAGTTTATTTTATATATCTATTCGTTGCGAGTAGGCAAGTGACTGCTTGATCCTACTGGCGGATAGTGGGCGTTACGAAATATTGCATACAAGAGTACGTTGAGTTAGTACGAAAAGGGGTGTGACAAGAGTTCGATTTAGTGGGACTGATTGACGTAACTTTACTCTTTGTTCTGGGCAGACCGCCACAATACGAATTATTTCCATGTATATTACTAGTTTTTATTAATATTTTACATAAAGATTACTACTGTAATACTAAATCTTTCTATATATCAAATTAATTGATATATTACTTTATAAATTCATTACAAAAAAAACTGTTATGTAGTTTTTGCTTAACTATTATTTCTAATTGTTTTCAATTATTCGTAGGTGTCGGTAATTATTGCATTTTTGTAACTTTAAATTCATAGACATTTAAAAACTTACGCACCACAAATATATATAGACATTCGATGTGTATATAATTTCAATTATTGAAGATGCGTGAATGTTGTGCATCTAAGAATTCTAATAAATTTTTATTATACGAATTAATTATTGCAACATATTACAAACATTCATTATACAGCTTGTAAAATAGTTAATATATTTCAGCTACAGCAATATAAAGAAATTTTAATTGATGAAGCATCTGTATTTGGATTATTTATGTTAGAAATAATGGGATAGGATCATTCTTTAGGTAAACTTCTACAAATGCTCTCGGTTCAATTCGGTTAGAAACCGAATAATAATTATCTAAAACCGAACAGAACTGGATTTATTCAGTTTTTATATTCAATTATTATCAAAATCCTCCAAAATTAATATGTATTGAAATATTCAGTTCGGGTTCTATTTTAAACTGTGACCGAACGAAACTGAAAAGAATATTTCAGTTTAAATCCAATCTGTTACTCTTTTAAAATATTAAAATATACAGATATTTTAGATTTTTAGTTACTTTGAGTAATAATTAACTTCTTTTTAATAGTGTAATTCAGAAAATGTTAAAGAAGATAACAAATGAAGATAAAAGCAAACTATTCTTTACATTGGTGACAACATAAGTTATGGTCATGGACTTTAAAATTTTTGTAATAATAATTTACCATCAAAGAGAATAATTCTGTTTTCTGTCAGGTGGTAGATTTTTGTTATCCATTGTATTAGTATTTACAATCTATCAAGAGGATATCCCGTTAATTATTAAAACAAAAGAAAAAAAATCTAACCACTTTCCAAATTCCATGTCTATATATTATATTATGATATTTTGATTTTTTAATTATGAGAAACTCTTCACAATTAAAAAAATTTATTCATTTATTTATGTATAATATAACTAATACATATAATTAATATCATTTGTTAATACATTTATTTTGCAATATAAAATTCTTTTTCTCTTGTGCTGTACGTGATTCTATTTAATAAAAATAATAATAATAAATAAAATGTGTGCACTAAGCATACAAAAATCAAGTCCAAAATACGGACCATACATATTTTGATCATTTTAGAATTGCCATTTCGGGGCTCTTTTACTCTTCTAAGAATAGAATTTTTTATATTAATGAGAAAATGAAACTATCGTTTGTTTCTATCCATTCACAATCAATAGTATTACTATCACCCCATGCTAAAGGATTATAACCTCCAAATATTTCATCAGTTCCTTGTGACTTACATTATCAAAATTGTACCAACAAACTTTTCAAAATGTTTGGGGAGCAAGATGACCTCTGGATCCATATAAAATTAGTTCAAATCTATATAGAATGTTTGTTGATCTTTTATAGTCAATCCAAGTTGAAATTTCTGCAGCATGTACTCCAGAAATTATAGTTGAAAAAGATTCTTCTACACAAGTTGACAATTTTGTAACTAAAACAGATCCTACTGGCAAAATAATTGATTTTATCAGTTGTTTAGGAGATAATTGATATCATCCCAAAGTAGTTCATCAAGATCTATTCGTAAGGTTTTATTAAATTTATGACTTCATAAGCTGAAAGATGAAAGTAGCGAATATGTTGGAGGAATAGTTTTTATGTAAGAAAATTATAATGGGTAAATTCATCAAGGTTCGCAGGAAGAGCAGGATATTGAAAAATTCTCCATTTGATGACATAATCCCAAATTTTGACTTCTTTCATTTGCAAATCGTCTCTTTTAAGAAGAGAAACCAGTGCTGACTCTGGAAGAGAAATAAAGTCATCCGCGTCAAAAATAAAATTTGGATACTTGACAACAATATCATTTCAAAATTTCTCTAATTTTTTAAAGTTGTTTTTACTAAAAATAGTATGATAAACGAGAGAAAAATGCATTTTTAACCAAGAAGCTTTAGTACCAATGAGATAAGTTTATAATTTATTAATCAATTCCTTAAATTCAAATTCATCAGTAGCTAACATTAAATCAAAAATAAATCTTGTTTAAACATTCTCCAAATTAACGATTCTACTATAAATATATCTAATTGTCTGGAGCAAAGCAGAGAACATTCTTGGTCTATGCACTATGAAAACTATTAACAACCACGTGATGTCTGTCTGTTCACTTTCGAAGATCTGATTGGGTGTCTCATACTTATTATTGATCGATAAAAAAAAATAATAAATTTGTTTCGGACTTACAACGGTTCCCGTTTCCTAGTATTAATTAATAAATAATTAATGAAAAATAATAATAAATGTGAATATAAGTAATAGTATTTTTATTATTTATAATAACTTGAGAATATTTTCAAAAATTTGAGCAGAAAATGCTTGATTTGGTAATTGTTTTAATATTATTTTCATTCGGGTGAATATTTTATAACTCTTTACGAAAGTAGGGTGATCAATATTTTAATATGTTTGAATGTGCGATAAAGTTTTGAGATGACTCGTTAAAAAAATTCAGTCATTTTTATTTTAATTTTATTAAAAAAAGGAGTAGTACATATTTATTCTGATCACAAGTTCACACAGAAGTGACACACGTTTATAAATATACTACCCTTAATCCTTACCTCTGCGTGGGGCAAAAAGTTTTATGGCGATACCGGCAATTTCTGACACAGCATCCAAATCAAGTTCTGGCGATTGGAAGTTAAAAATAATATTAATGCATTATTATGTTAATGGTTCAGAGGAGGAGAGAATTATAAATAATGTTAATTCAACAAAAGAACTATTTATCAAACAAGCTTCAATTGCTGATACTAAAAATCTATTATCGAGTTTCATCTTGATAATTGTTATTCCATTAATTTTTCATATTCTTGATTTTTCAATTTTTGTTTATAGATTTTTGTTAATTTTTATTTCTGATTTCATAATATTTGCTAGCATATAAATTCCTATAATATTAAATAAGGAATTTAAAAATACGGAATATGTAAAAATAAATATATGTCTAATCATGCTGTGCTTCAGGGTTAGGTTTAGGGTTTATCAGGGTAGTGTATTTATCACCATGTATCACACCCTTCGAATATCGATTTTATTAAACATTCTGGGGACAGAGAATTTTTTTACTTGTGGAAATCATATTCGTCACCTAAATTTGTCACCCGTGTAAACAACACGTGGAATATTTCTGATCACCCTCCAAACTATGGTCCAATCAAAATTTGCCCTTATGTAAAATCACGTGGGGGTGAAAATGGTTCTGGTGATACCAGGGATGGCAAATGACCTCACATGACCTTTGAAGTGATCATATCATGTGATAATTTTAATATTAATTTTATATGTGAAATGACCTAGGTCATTTGAAAAATAGCAAATAACCTTAAAATTTGCCAACCCTGGGTGATACTGGGGAAGCTGGTAACGATACTGCTGATTTAATCACACAAATTTATATCAACTGATGTATTATACGAAATCACTGAACATACTGGTGATTTTTATGGAATCAACTATGTGGATAAAGAATTTATCAAACTCTTGAAACGTCATGTGGGGGATGAAACAATAAAAATAATTGAAGAACACAATTATGGTCCAATGCAATATATAATATAGAGATTTGGGAAAGGGTAGCATTGCCATTTTCTAGAATCTGACGAGGTTTTCCAGTTATTAAACAATCTGCTACTAGATCATATTAAGAAAAATAAGAAAAAGATGAATAATCGAACTTGATTTTGAAAACTGTGAAATCACTTTTTGATCCTTTTGTAGGAAGAAATACACTCCCCTAGCAAAAGTATTTGTGGAATGATAAAATTTGAAAATAATTGCTAAAATTAAAAAGGTAATTGTGAGACAATGAGTGATCTAAAACGTACAAACTTTTTTTTATTAGATTCCCCTAAACTAAGGCTATCATATAATATCTTTTGTGATAAAATTGAACATCTGTACATGGAGATATTACGATTCAAATAAAATTGACAAAAAATAATAAATTTATTCTTAGATCTATACCTATACCGCATTCGATGGGTATTAAAGATAGATACCAACTATCTTATATGAAATTGTAGCCAGAAATGATATCTACAACTTTAATTATTGACGTTTTTTTCGATACCTAATAAAAATTTTGTCTTCAATTAGACGTGAATAAAAACGACCGAAATTTAATAAAATTTTAAAAAAATAAAAAAAATTCGAAAATAATTGTGACGATTGTTTATACGTGAAAAACTTGATTATTTATTAATGCAACAATAAATGTGCTTTTAAGTTACCTTGAAGCCTGAAATATGAAGCATCTTTTATAAAAATTTCAGCCTTATATATTGAAAATTGAGAGAATAATTCATGATTAAACTTTAGAGTATAATTTTGAAACATCCGATATTCAACTATTAATATTAAACTCAATTCTCAGTTTAAAAATCTGAAATTTTTACAGTAGATGCTCCACATGTTAAACTTTAACTGTACTTAGTACCATTTTTATTGTTGTGTTGGTGGATAAGGATGTTTTTATATGTGATTCCGATTGGTAATTATTTTCGGATTTTTTTTTGATTTTTTAAAATGATCGACATGGATTTGAAGTATTTGAGAAATTGATAAAATTCGGAAATGATTGACAAAAGTTGTAATATATAAAAGATAGGTTTTTAATAATAAAATATAAAAAATGCTTATAAATAACCTTAAAGAATAAGACAAAATACATATAATATAT
>PQFF01000186.1:5104-116314 GCA_003547095.1 Diversispora epigaea | reverse complement strand
ATTTCATTCAAAAAAGATAAAAGATATTGATTAAGTAATTCTATATATTTTGTACCATTAATGCTGCCTTCAACTACAACTAAAGGCCCTTTGTTATATTTTGTAAAAAACCCCCAAACCATAACACCATCTGAATGTTTGACAGTAGGCTGTAAACAATCTTTATGATATTTTTCATCTTTTGTACGCCACACCCATTTTTGAGAATCATTTTTGAATATTTCAAAACGTGATTCATCACTAAAAATAATTTTTTCCCATTCATCATTCCAGTTTTTTCTTTCTTTACACCAATTTAATCTTTTTTTTTGAATTTGATTCTGAAATTAATGGTTTTTTCTTAGCTACTCTTCCATAGTATCCTGACTCATGTAAAACACGCCTTACAGTATCAGTACTAACTGTTATTTCTAAAGAACTATTAAATTTATCAGTTAATTCTATAATTGAATCTGCTCTGTTGTCTTTAACAATTCTTACTAATTGTCTTTTATCAGTTTCAGTTAGTACTGTAGGTCTTCCAGTTCTAGGGGCATTGGAAGTGGTACCAATTACTTTATATTTTTTAATTATATAAGCAACTGTTGATTCTGGATGTCCCAGAATTCTAGAAATATCACTATTGCTGTGGTTTTCTTTCCAAAGACCAATAATTTCACCTTTACCAAAATCAGTTAATTCTCTAAGTTTTGGCATTTTTAATTTAAAATTAATTAATAATTAGTAAATATTATAAATTATTAATACAATAATAACAATAAAATGAAATTATTTCACAATCTAGTTTATTTAATTTAATTATTTTTGTGGTATATATAATTTTATAATTTTGTCAAAGATCAACAATTTAATGCACATTAAAAAAATATAAATTTCTCAATAAATATTTAACCAAAAAATACAAAATTTAAACATATATATTTAATGACCTTCCAAATCTGTTTACTTTGTAGTCCAAATATAGTCATGAAAGTGGTTCAAAAAATCGGAATGGGTCAATTTTTTAGCATAAATTTCTTAAAAATTTTACTTTTATTTGAATGTCGATTATTCTTTCATTTAGAGTTAGATAGATATGAAATTTATATATTAAGTGTATTTTGTCTTATTCGTTAAGGTTATTTATAAGCATTTTTTATATTTTATTATTAAAAACCTATCTTTTATATATTACAACTTTTGTCAATCATTTCCGAATTTTATCAATTTCTCAAATACTTCAAATCCATGTCGATCATTTTAAAAAATCAAAAAAAAATCCGAAAATAATTACCAATCGGAATCACATATAAAAACATCCTTATCCACCAACACAACAATAAAAATGGTACTAAGTACAGTTAAAGTTTAACATGTGAAGCATCTACTGTAAAAATTTCAGATTTTTAAACTGAGAATTGAGTTTAATATTAATAGTTGAATATCGGATGTTTCAAAATTATACTCTAAAGTTTAATCATGAATTATTCTCTCAATTTTCAATATATAAGGCTGAAATTTTTATAAAAGATGCTTCATATTTCAGGCTTCAAGGTAACTTAAAAGCACATTTATTGTTGCANCATTTTTGAATATTTCAAAACGTGATTCATCACTAAAAATAATTTTTTCCCATTCATCATTCCAGTTTTTTCTTTCTTTACACCAATTTAATCTTTTTTTTGAATTTGATTCTGAAATTAATGGTTTTTTCTTAGCTACTCTTCCATAGTATCCTGACTCATGTAAAACACGCCTTACAGTATCAGTACTAACTGTTATTTCTAAAGAACTATTAAATTTATCAGTTAATTCTATAATTGAATCTGCTCTGTTGTCTTTAACAATTCTTACTAATTGTCTTTTATCAGTTTCAGTTAGTACTGTAGGTCTTCCAGTTCTAGGGGCATTGGAAGTGGTACCATTTACTTTATATTTTTTAATTATATAAGCAACTGTTGATTCTGGATGTCCCAGAATTCTAGAAATATCACTATTGCTGTGGTTTCCTTTCCAAAGACCAATAATTTCACCTTTATCAAAATCAGTTAATTCTCTAAGTTTTGGCATTTTTAATTTAAAATTAATTAATAATTAGTAAATATTATAAATTATTAATACAATAATAACAATAAAATGAAATTATTTCACAATCTAGTTTATTTAATTTAATTATTTTTGTGGTATATATAATTTTATAATTTTGTCAAAGATCAACAATTTAATGCACATTAAAAAAATATAAATTTCTCAATAAATATTTAACCAAAAAATACAAAATTTAAACATATATATTTAATGACCTTCCAAATCTGTTTACTTTGTAGTCCAAATATAGTCATGAAAGTGGTTCAAAAAATCGGAATGGGTCAATTTTTTAGCATAAATTTCTTAAAAATTTTACTTTTATTTGAATGTCGATTATTCTTTCATTTAGAGTTAGATAGATATGAAATTTATATATTAAGTGTATTTTGTCTTATTCGTTAAGGTTATTTATAAGCATTTTTTATATTTTATTATTAAAAACCTAACTTTTATATGTTACAACTTTTGTCAATCATTTCCGAATTTTATCAATTTCTTAAATACTTCAAATCCATGTCGATCATTTTAAAAAATCAAAAAAAAATCCGAAAATAATTACCAATCGGAATCACATATAAAAACATCCTTATCCACCAACACAACAATAAAAATGGTACTAAGTACAGTTAAAGTTTAACATGTGAAGCATCTACTGTAAAAATTTCAGATTTTTAAACTGAGAATTGAGTTTAATATTAATAGTTGAATATCGGATGTTTCAAAATTATACTCTAAAGTTTAATCATGAATTATTCTCTCAATTTTCAATATATAAGGCTGAAATTTTTATAAAAGATGCTTCATATTTCAGGCTTCAAGGTAACTTAAAAGCACATTTATTGTTGCATTAATAAATAATCAAGTTTTTCACGTATAAACAATCGTCACAATTATTTTTGATTTTTTTTTATTTTTTTAAAATTTTTTTAAATTTCGGTCGTTTTTATTCACGTCTAATTGAAGTCAAAAGTTTTATTAGGTACCAAGAAAAATGTCAATAATTAAAGTTGTAGATATCATTTCTGGCTACAATTTCATATAAGATAGTTGGTATCTATCTTTAATACCCATCGAATGCGGTATAGGTATAGATCTAAGAATAAATTTATTATTTTTTGTCAATTTTATTTGAATCGTAATATCTCCATGTACAGATGTTCAATTTTATCACAAAAGATATTATATGATAGCCTTAGTTTAGGGGAATCTAATAAAAAAAAGTTTGTACGTTTTAGATCACTCATTGTCTCACAATTACNGTCAATAATTAAAGTTGTAGATATCATTTCTGGCTACAATTTCATATAAGATAGTTGGTATCTATCTTTAATACTCATCGAATGCGGTATAGGTATAGATCTAAGAATAAATTTATTATTTTTTGTCAATTTTATTTGAATCGTAATATCTCCATGTACAGATGTTCAATTTTATCACAAAAGATATTATATGATAGCCTTAGTTTAGGGGAATCTAATAAAAAAAAGTTTGTACGTTTTAGATCACTCATTGTCTCACAATTACTTTTTTAATTTTAGCAATTATTTTCAAATTTTATCATTCCACAAATACTTTTGCTAGGGGAGTGTAGGTATCTTAGATTGAATATCGACTCAGTGAGTAGATTAATCTTTGATAGCCTTTTACAACAAAATTAAAATTAATGTATACTGATGAAAAGCATAAAATAGGACATATTGCAATGGAATGGCGTTACGTTATTAGAAACTGTAGTATAGAACCTTCAGCATGTTTGAATAATCATATAATTGTTAGTATTCTCTATAAAAATAAAAATAATTATAATTATTTTTTGATTATATTTATTATTTAGATGATATTTCTTGCAAAAATAGTACAAAAGGAGTACTTTTAGAATCAAAAAACAAGGTTTTATGTTAAATAAAATCTTGTTAATAATAGATAACAATTCAAATAAAAATAAGATATATTACAAAAAAAATAAAAATGCATATTAGTGCTACAATGCAATAATTAAATGTAACGTTTAATTGGTTAAGAAATCAACTGAAATTTTTTTTAAAAAAATAAGTAGAATGGATGGAAAAATATGCAATCACAGTTGAAAATAAAAACTAATAACGATAAAAAAAATTAAAGACAAAAATACCAAATACTCCGTATAAAAAGATGAATGATGACTTAGCAAAGAATAATTTATGTTAAATGCAGAATATTGAAATGTGAAATGAAACTCTTATTAAAAATGGTAATATAAACCAAAATTAAAAAAAAGAATATATTGATATTGATATTGAAAGAATAATTAATAACAATGTTTATTTAAAAAAATAAAATTATTGAATATGATTATTGAATTTAATTTAATAAAGTGTTCCTAAATAAACTTCATGATATAATTATCATGTATACAATTAAGTATATTAATAATACAAAATAGTATAAAATAATTAATAAAATTTAATAACGAATATAAAGTTTACTTCTTTTCTCTCAGTCAAATAGAAAAATACAATTGGAATAAAATTTAAATGCTAAAATTTACCTTGATAGAGGAAACAAATTGACGACATGGAAAAAAAATTTCAAAAAAAATAAGAATTTCTATTTATTAAAATTTAGATTCAATTTTGTTGATACAATGAATGACTAATATATTTTTCAAGTATATAATTACTGAATTTTTCTTTTTTTATGGATATCAATCTCATATTTGTCTTCCAGTATGCAAGACTTTCAATATTTTATATGCATGAGACATTGTTCTCGCTGAAAATAATGTAATGCAAGCCCATGCCTTTTAGATTTATAGAAAACAGAATCCTTCTAAAAATAGTGATGAATATCTCAATAATGAGAATTTCCTTTTTCCTGTCAATGTTTTGTGGATTAATATTTGTATATCAATTTTAGTATTCACACTGAATCAAGTTTAAACTCTTGGATAAAATCCACTTTAGTATACAAATGATAACTTCCGTCTACCAAAGTAATTTGTAAGCAGAAGGATAACCTGGGAAATGCATTATTTTTTTCTATTTATGGAAAATAAAAGGACTATTTGATTCGTTTTTTTTTTGAAATTTAAAATAAATATATTTAAATATTTATAAATTATTTTTACTATTTATTATTAAAATAAAATTAATTTTATTTAAAGAAAATTGTGGTGCAGGATAGTATTAAATTGAGAATTTATCAAATCGTATGTGTCTCAGCTTAAATATATTAATAAAATTTATGTAATATATTTAATATATGTCAAAAATAATATTATGATAATTTCAAAAGCGAAAGGATTCTGTATTAGACAGTATCGTACTGTTTATTTTTTTTGCGGATTAGCCTATTGTGTATATTATTTCGCATTTCAAAAATGAAGGGAAATTCATAACAACGCAACAATAATAACAATAATATATTAAAATGCAAAATAATAAATGTATTTGGTTTTTATTAATAAAATCAATCTATCAATGACTTTTAGAATTAAAAAAAAGTAAACATTTGACTATATAAAACTTTATATATTCAATCAATTTTACAACGTTCCACGTATAACTAACTTAAAATTTGCAACTTTTTTAATCAATGGTGACTCATTATTAGTTCATTATAATTGCACTAGAATATTCCAGAAAAATAACTAATTGCTCAAATCTTAATCTGCTCTTCCATGTATGCCTTTTTTGTTTATCTCATGCGTTATATAATTTTTTTCATATTTTTTTGCGTAATTTATGTAAGATAATTTATAATTGTAAAACATATAAGTAACGTAATAATTTCGTATCACTATACTTATTATT
Organism: Diversispora epigaea; assembly: GCA_003547095.1. Lineage (NCBI taxonomy): Eukaryota > Fungi > Glomeromycota > Glomeromycetes > Diversisporales > Diversisporaceae > Diversispora > Diversispora epigaea. The sequence goes on along the minus strand of PQFF01000186.1, from coordinate 110,456 downwards.
ATTGCGATCCAACTATTGTCTCAACTCTACAGTCTAACTTTTAAAACTGCTCCAACGGAAATTATTTTTTTATTTATTTTGCTTATATTTGTTATGATTATTATATCCTAACGCAATTAATAGAATGGAACTTATTTTTAATTTTATCATTTTTTAATAGAATGTAAGGATTCAAAATGCCTTGATGCCGTATTAAAATAAAAAAAAGTTCATTTGAATCCCTGAAATAATTTATTTTTGATTCTAACATATTTTGAAGCCATATTCTTAATATGAGATTAAAATAATATAGAGCGATTAATGTGCAACTAAATATTAAAGTATGCTTAAAGTAATCTTATAAATATTATTAAAGGTAAAAATTTGATGTGCTGATTTTGTAAATACAACCGCCATTTCAATGTATAGAAACTCCTGATTCATATTTTTTCTTTAGTATTATTATTCAAATTTGCTAAATCATTCAGTTGAGTGAAGTTATTTTTTGAGAGAAACTTATCGGACAAATTGTTTCTGAACAATTTCTTCCGATTTAAGGAAATTGTCAAAATTTATTAAAATTGATTAATGAATAATGAATATAATAAATACAAATTTATTACTGGGTCTCCCGCTTTTTTTATGAGGGGAATATTGACATTGAATGCCAATATTCATACACCTTTGACAGGTGTATCCAAGGTCAGGAGTATTACACTTTCTCTTTTTTTTTTGACAAGAACCATACACATGTTTAGCTCTTTCCATACTTAAAGTAGGGATAATAAAATGATAAATAAAGTGGGAAAGAAAGGATGTAACACATTTTTAAAATTAATCACAAAGAAAATCTCTGCATTGAATTATTTTTTGATTTTTTTTTGAGACTGGCAACAAGAAATCTCCACGTTAAAACTATATACTCTATTCCACTCTTGAATGTGTGTATTTAATTCTCAATGTTCGATATTACCTCTAGAGTGAACATCCCGTGGAGTGATAGTATTTAATCAGAGATCAAGAGAATTTTTGTAATACTTGGGATGTACTTTTATATTTTCTTAATATTGATTTATCAAAGTTTTTTGCTAATTGGCATATAAAGTAACAATTAATGTTTAGATTTTTGAAATCGAAAGTTATTAAGAAAAAGTTTTGGATTTTGAGATCAAAAGTTTATTAAGAAAAAGTTCTGATTTTAGTTGTTTAAATACTTAAATAAAAATAGAATTTTGCACGTTATTTCTTGAAGGCCCTATTGGCATATATTATCCGTTGTTAAATAATATAAATTATTTTTTTTTATTATATATTAAATATATATTTTTTATATTATATATTGAATAAAAAAGTATATGTATAGAATTATAAATTATATATATACACATGCTATAATGGAAACTATAACTACAACTACAGACCTGATGTCATTTTAGTCAGATGCATATTAATTTTTTCCCATGAAAAATTTTATACGTTTAAATATAAAATTAATTATAAGATTTGAAAAGATTAAAAGATATCGAAAATTTGAAATTCTCTTAAATATTATGGCATTACTAAGCAAGGTAAGATGTATTTTTACAAATAATAAAATTTAATATTTATTTATTGATTTTTATAGAGAATAACGATAATCATGACTGTTCTCAAATATTTGATAATGTCAATATTTAAAAAAAAAATTTCAAAAAACTAGATTGGAATGCAAAATTAAATCTTGCAAAACAAATTCAATATTTTGGCATTTCTACATTCATGGAAAATTATTATTATTGTTATTGTTATTATTTTTATTTTATTTTTTTATAATCAAAATAATAAATAAAATGTACTAATCCTATCATAATAGTTCCTCTTTTTAGCTTTTTGGGGAATAATAATAATAATAATAATAATATTGGATAACACCACACCAACTATTGTTATTTGTCCCGACTTTTAACTTCTCACTTCAACCTTATTCCGAAAATTTACCACTTCTTGGAACAACTTTTTATAAATATTTTTTTACCAAAGTCTTTTTTTTAATATATATTTTTTAATTATTTTTGAAAAGTGGATAGTTGTGATCATGGGGTAAACTACGGATATGTTAATAACCGATCATCACGTGAGAAGCACAAGCATAATTCCCACTTCCCCTCTCCTTTCCCGCTTTAAAATTTTTAAAAAAAATATTACAAAAACCTTCTCACTCAGAAACTGAAATCCCATAACTTACTAAAAAAAAGCTAACGTGCAATGCGCATAACGACTTGAAAGCTATTTCTTAGTAAGAGATAGTAAAACCATTTCTTCACAAGAAGACCATGTAATATGAGGAAAAAAATTGAGCGGTAAAAGGGAGGTATTTATATCTTTTTGGAGGTTATGGGAAGCATCAGTCACGCTATTTAGTCGTGACTCATGGTATCGTGATAAAAATGGAATGAAAATCTTATCACGATCTTAAATAAGTATGCATATCGATCATAAATAAAATTGGTGGTTTAAAGTAATCTAATATATCTAACTGTCAATGAAAATAAGAACGAATGTCTTATTGCTTTATTTTGCTATTATCAATACAATAAACAAAATAATGATTTCTAAAAAAAAAAAAGTGATTTATGCCAAATTTTTTATATAATGAATAAATGATTATTTGACTTTGATCATAATTTTTTTTAAAAAAAAATAAAAATAAAAGAATTAGTAAAAGAAATTTTTATTCTTGAATATGATATTTTTTTGATGGTTTAAATTTATATAAATACAGATAAAAATAACTCATTCAAATCGGATAGCTAGTTTTCAATTATTTAAATAAAAAATAGTATATTACAACTTCTAAAACACACAAATTAACCAAAAATGACAGTGAAAACAGTAACTGAATCACCTAAATCAATATATTGAACGAATATAATATTATTAGGTTTCAATCTACAGAATTAATAATGATTATAGGAAGAGACACGATTCAAGTATATTTATGGAATTAGGTAAAGATATTTTCACATGAGAGCCATGGAATGGAGTGTATAATTCTTAATTTCAAGATTAAATGATTTGTGACTCGGGAGGTTAGAAAATTTAATTTATTATATCATTTGATATCTTTTAATTTATTAATTTTAAAAATACAAAGTATCATAGAGATTTAAATGTTACCATTCTTTGATTTGGTATCAAGTAAAATATTTTCAATTAAATCATATCTCAGAAAGAAATAGTATTAAGACATAGTATTGATGAATATCAAGGTGAAAGTAATTTTATGCATTAATATAATATTATAATTTATATATTGTGGCGGAACAAATCGGTAATCAGGTGAAATGTCACGGGGGATGATAATTTGTGTCGCAAAAGGTTCATTTTTGATAGACTTATGGTTATTTTTTTGATATATCAAGATATGCGTGAAAAAAGTGGTTATTTTTTTGATATGCCTATAATTGTTTATTTATAGATGCATCAAAAAGATAACTATTTTGTCACATGAAAATTTGATATATCAAAAAAATAACCCCTGATCTATCAAAAATGAAACTTTTGCATTTGTGTCACCAGATGAACATTCAGGTGATTGTCATCTAGATGATAATTTGTGTAGCCATCTGTAATATTGTGGCGGTCTGCCCAGAACAAGGAGTAAAGTTACGTCAATAAGTCCCACTAAATCGAACTCTCGTCACACCCCTTTTCATACTAACTCAACGTACTCTTGTATGCAATATTTCGTAACGCCCACTATCTGCCAGTAGGATCAAGCAGTCACTTGCCTACTCGCAACGAATAGATATATAAAATAAACTCTTAACACAGTACACACAGGTGCGATCTGAAGGTACGTGAGTAAGTGGAGTAAAAGTATCTTTTTACAGCTCACTACGCAAACTTCCGAATCTTAGCTTCAGACTTTATTCAGTAACTTTATTCGAGAAATTACAAAAATTAATAATAGAGGTATTACGGGCTGTTAACCGTTTCTCACCAATATTACCGTTATCACGAAATAAAATATTAAAACGAATCAAATTATTATGGTGTATNATAACTATTTTGTCACATGAAAATTTGATATATCAAAAAAATAACCCCTGATCTATCAAAAATGAAACTTTTGCATTTGTGTCACCAGATGAACATTCAGGTGATTGTCATCTAGATGATAATTTGTGTAGCCATCTGTAATATTGTGGCGGTCTGCCCAGAACAAGGAGTAAAGTTACGTCAATAAGTCCCACTAAATCGAACTCTCGTCACACCCCTTTTCATACTAACTCAACGTACTCTTGTATGCAATATTTCGTAACGCCCACTATCTGCCAGTAGGATCAAGCAGTCACTTGCCTACTCGCAACGAATAGATATATAAAATAAACTCTTAACACAGTACACACAGGTGCGATCTGAAGGTACGTGAGTAAGTGGAGTAAAAGTATCTTTTTACAGCTCACTACGCAAACTTCCGAATCTTAGCTTCAGACTTTATTCAGTAACTTTATTCGAGAAATTACAAAAATTAATAATAGAGGTATTACGGGCTGTTAACCGTTTCTCACCAATATTACCGTTATCACGAAATAAAATATTAAAACGAATCAAATTATTATGGTGTATATCGAAACTTTTAAACTTATTGCAAAGATGTAACAACAAAAATATATCACTGCTTTGGCGTGTCTTATCTCTGCTGCTAAATCAAAACAATATGTTTCTATCTTTATTATTTATTTTTATTATAAAATGCGTACCAAAAGATTATTAATTTTATTATTACAGATTAAGTAAAAGATTTTCGTAATTAATCAGAATATGCCAAAAGAAATTAAAATCATAAAATTGTAGAAATGAGCTGATCCTTTTCACATCCTAAATTACCAGTCTATTTTATACACTTTCGAACTTATTTTCCTTCATCCTGTGTTGTCGCGTCTAAACACGTTCTTTTCTATTTTTAAAGATGACACACAAGGATGAAATACTTCGTACAAAGATGAATAATCTGTCATCTAGATGGTAACACACTCATCCGGTTGCACTGTCATCTCAATGTCATCTCCCGTGACCTTCGCAACATTTCGAAATCCCGTGCACATTTCATGTGGAATTCGTGCACCCTCAATATGCTGTACGAGGATGAAGGATGAAGTACAAAGATGAAGGATGAAGGATGACGCACAAAGGATGAAGGATGAAGTACAAAGATGAAGGATGAAGTGTAAACAAAAGAGAAAGTATAAATATGACTGTTGTTGGGAGTAAGTTTCAAAAAACAACAAAACAAGTTAGAAAAATAAGTTAATTAATTAGTTAGAAATAATTCGGAATAATTCGAAATACTTTAATAATTATTAGATAGAAAAGTAAACTTCCTTCAGGGGCAGTAAAATAGACACTCTAACATATAGCAATATTTCTGTCATTGAATAATACTTTACTTTTAAAAACTTTTTTAATAAACTTATATTTTGTGTCATAATATTGTGAAATATTATTAAATATTGTTTGATACTGTGTTCACTACTTTTACTCCACCTTACTCACTGTGCCTTCATGCATGATTATTTGATTATTATTTGATTATTATTTGATTACTATTATTATTTATTATATTTATTATCTGTTTTGAGATAGGCCAGTTAAATTGATTGTATTAGCTGTGACCTACTGGCAGATAGAGTGTATTATTATTTGTTTGTGTGATGCAAATTGTGAGACTGATTTGAGAAATTGTTCGAAATACTCTGCACTCCTGTTACAATATAATATATGTGTTCTGCTTTGAAGGTTTGAGAATTGTTATTTTAATTATTTTAATCATAATTTCTATTAGAAATTATATTTAAAGATCATGTTATTTAAATTAATATAAAAATCAAATAATTTGGTCTTTTAAAAGAACATTTACATTAATAAAATAAAATTTTTATTCAATTTAGTCTTGTCAGATTTGGAATTGAACCTCTTTTTCATTACTATTATCACTACTATTCTTGCCATCATGAACTTTTACAATATCATTTTCATTTGGAACCTGTTGCATATCATATTTACTCGTTCCTATTAATAATAAATAATATTAAAGTAAAACAATTTCTTATATAAATTATATAAATATAAATTTATTACAGAGATGTGATGTCTATATTAATACTCTAAGTTCCAAATTCAATTCAAGAAGCTGGTGATATCAAAAAAATGGTCTTTTTTCCAACTATTTTATACATAAGTTCACTTATTTTGTGAATATATACGCGAATAAAAATATATATGTTTTCAAAAATATGAAAAATTCAGCAAAACACGAAAATCCTTAAAAAATCCGAACTATTTAATATTATAAAATAAATAAACGAAATTATTAATAAGTAAGTTCTAGCTTGAGTATTCATACACGATAAATAAGTTAGAATACATAATGCCTTCTTTTTTCATCTTTTTGTTATATATACAACATTTTTGACTCAAGTTAACTAATAATGATAAATTTAAATCTTGAGTTAATTGAACATTATTTAAAATTTTAATTAATATTTCTATGAGAATTTAGTTGCCATTTTTTTTTATCTAAGAAATAATCGTATCGCATTTATATAATATAATAAAACAGAAATATTATTAGTTAAAAATAATGATAACAATAATACAAAAAAATTTAGAAGAAATGTTATTTGGAATATTCGGAATATTTATTTCATGTCAAATTGGATTCCATATTCTTCAATAACTTTGCAACAATAAGTAGTGAACATTTAAAGTTCAATGGCAGAATAAAATCCAATGTAAATGCCTTATTCATAATCTCCTAAATTTTTTATTCCTCTCTCCCTTACAACGCCATCCTTCAAAAAGTTTTCTTAAACCACTGGCATTAAATGTCCATGGATCTTTAAGTTTTAATGGTTTCAAGCATCAAGTCCTCCACCATCAAACGAAAATTTCTTAATTCGTTAAAATTATTCTAAATATTGTTATTACTTGTTCAAGATGCAATTTAATTTAGTGATCTTTGTACATACAATAATTTAAATTTCCGAAAACGTTTCAAATGTAATTATAGGATATAAATCTTGACAAATATTTATTAAATTTATATTGGCTATTTCGAAAATTTTTACAATAAATTCTTGAGGATAACTATTAAAGTGCCTCGAATGAAAATAGTGAAAACTATTTAATTTAGTAAATGATGAAGCCAAGGATAAACTATTATTTTATCTCATACAATTTATAATATAAAGTTCGAGTGTCCAATTGATGATGATTTCACCCCATGACCATTAAAAATTATTGATTTTAAACGAATAACCTCAAAAAATAATGAATTAGAAAATTGACACTAATTACTAACAATTGATAAATTTTCTAACCGGTTTTGAACACTAATAAGTTTTTGTTAATAATTGCCCTTGATAAAATGAATTCGAAAGCAAATAAATATTATCAGAATTAATGTTAATGATTCAAATAATGCTCAAATCGATCTATAACCTCCTATCATTGAAGTAAAGCTTTTTAGTTTCTTAAATAATTTTGGTGCACCAGGTAACGTAAGAATTGAGCCAAGTAAATCACTATTATTTGGAATTTTTTTTTTGGAACTCTCGCCAATTTAAAATAATCCAAAAATGTACAACGATTTATGATTAATTTTTTTAACACGATCATTATTAAAAAGGAATTTCTTCGTAAAAATTTCTTTTTAAAGTAAGGACCACGAGATTGTAGAGATCAAAATAGTTTTTATGTTTTTGTACAAACTTCGGACATGGCAAGTAAACTGTTAGTTTGCAAATGACGATTTTGGTGCATTTGTTCTTGAGATAACAACAAGATTGCAAAAGTCCTCTTTGCGGAATTTTGAGGGAGAGTGGTAGACATAGTGTTAGCGGAATCAGTGGTCGTGATAGTAGTTGTGACGTGATGGCAGTTACCCTTCCTTGGCAGTTAAAGGGATAAATGGTTTTAATGTAACTATGTGTCTTGGTGATTTATCAGTATCAGCAGTTACAGAAATAAGAATAAAGCACCAATATAACTAAAGTAGCGTTTTGAAAAAAAAGTTCTATTCAACATTATGGAAATGAATAGATTAATCAAACTATATCAAAAATTACATACTTGTACATTATCGGAACACGTACCTAATCGTATTACAGTAATCTCAATGATCTTGATATGGAAGCATTCATTGTTATCAAGAGTATGGCATCACATAATTTTTGCTTTTAAAAAATCTACCTCCCGAATGATCGATTTTTACAATAACAGTTTTTAATCTTTAAGTTTTGAAGATTTTTAAATTTTTTTGGTATCGAATGATTGATTTTTCGCAAATGGGTAATAACTTAGTAAATTCTCGAATCTTTTTTCGTAAGTTTTTTTTAAGAAATTGATTTTTTTGTGGGAAAAAATAAATTATCTAAGATCACACGATCGTGACATTTTTATTTTCTTTCAAAAAACTATATAAATGCCGCTGATTCGTGGAGTGAGGCTAGACCTTTTTTTCCATTTCGGGTCATTCAAAAAAAAGAGTATCCTGGGCAAATGTTTTCACCAAATTGGACGAAAGAATCTAATGCCGTGATCATCTGTGACAAGACGAAGGAATAACAATTAGTTAGTAAAAGTAGTACTAAGTATTAAAGTTGAGTTTGTATTGTATTCAGAGCACTGGCAAATCAATTATTAGGTCGTTCTTTTTATTTATTTTATTATTTAATATTTGAATTATTTTATAATAATTTAACATTTTTTCTTCGTTCGAATTAGACTTCTGAAAGCATTCTTATTCATAATGGGAACTATTAAACTAAATGATTTTGGTATAAACTATTTAAAATCACCTACTACAGTTATTATCCCTATTCAAATTACTGATCTCAGGTATTTAGAATTATTTAATAAAAGTTTAGATATTACAGTTTAGGAATCATTCTTTGGGAAATTTCTAATGATGGTATTTCTTCTTTTGAAAAGGAATTAATAACAAATTTATCATTACCATTGCCAACTTCAAAAAATAATAATTTTATTGATTTGATAAATGAGACTATTTTAAAAGTAAAAAGAGAAAAGTATATACCTGGAATCCCTTCCAAATATAAGGAATTTATGCCAGTATGAATTACAATATTTAAATCATTTGGATTATTTGGATTATTGTCATAGTAAATTATTAACTGTTAATGTAATTTCGATTCATCTGAATATATTGCCTAAAACACCATGATCAGACATCTTTGAAGTTGTAAAAGATCTTTCTGAAATCAATATAATTTATGATATTAATGCAAAAAATAAATTAGAAAAGTCAAATGAAGAAATTCCTTCCATTTATTCCTTAATAACTAAAACTAATGATTAATATCATATTTATTAAAAATTATTTGAATTTTATATTAATATTTTTAAAATTCAGTTCCTAAAAATTTAATAATTTTGTTAGAGAACATAGTTTGAATTCGGTTAAAATTTTATACAAAATAATTAGATACGTATCCATCTCATAGGATTTTTACCAGTATTATATTGGGACTGTTATTGATAACAAAATGTAATTTAAGCACGTATTATTATGATATGTGTCGTATTATTATGATATGTGTAAGAAGATTAATCATTATGTAATTTCTGATATAAGTAAAAATACTGATGTAATACTTAGCAATGTCTATCATCGTCATCGGCTGAGTAATTAATTAACTATAACTATGAAATTATTCCACCAATCAAACTAGTTAAAAATTTCTTATCAATAAAAAGAAATTTTGACTTGTAATAATATATCATTATATGGATATTGAACATTTACAGCATAGCATATGATTATTTTATATTTAATTATATTTAAAATAATTAGTCAAAAGTTTATCTTATGATTATAATTATAAGATTTTGGTTACGATTTTGATTATTATTCTTACATCTTTTTTAATTATATTGGTCAAGAAGTTTATTTTATGATTATGATTATGATTATCTTTCTTACACATTTCATAATAATACATGAAATTAAATTGGCCATTAATATCTCTTAACATACACATATAATGACAATAAAATTACTTAATTTAGTTTAAACCCTTTATTATTCGAAATTAAAAATTTGAAAATAATAGTGGGAATTAATTTGCAATTATACAATTTTTTACATTATACATTGGCTTTCATTATTTGCATTAATTTGTCACAGCAGATACATAATAATAATCAACTTCAACTAAATAGGTTTTTATGCTTGACTTGTTGTTCAAACATAATTTCGTTTTTATTTGCATTTTAAAAAATTTTAAAATCTAAAAGTCATAAAAATCATTCTTAATTCTCAATATTATTTATGAAATGTAACTTCTGACCGAAAGAAATTTTCTTTTTTGAAAAAATCAACCTTTATAAATATCTTATTTAACTCGATTAAATAATAATAAATAATAATTATTTTTTTTTATTCAATTAACAATTATATTATTTAATTAATAAAAAAATGCCATAAAATATTATGAATCTACTTTAATCTTTTCAGAAGAGAAGGCGATTTTAAGTATTACTTGAAATATTGGGGGGAGTTGCTAGGTGTTGCAAAATTGCAAATAAATGATTTATGTAATATTTAATAGAATAATCATGAGACTTGATTACTTCTTTCACTCCGTTTTCCATACTGTTTATTTACTAATTTTTGAAATATCACTTCTATTTGAACCAACATTTCTGTAGAAACATTTCCATTTCTCTAAATTTTTAAGATTTTGTTTTTTTAACGAATATGATGTTTCAAGTTCATCCTATAGACGTTCAATTGAATTTAAGTCAGATGACTGTCCTGGCCACGGGAAAAAAGGAATTTCCATTTGTTGCAAAAAATTTTGAATTATAGTACTAGTACTAGTGTGAAAAGTACATTGTATATCTATTGCTATTAATCTTCCCATCAGTTCCGGTCAATGGGCCAATATATACTAAAAAAAAAATTCTACATCATGATATTTCTACTACTGCCAAGTTTTATAGCGGAATAAGACAATCAATGTCCCACTTTTCTTTTGGAAGCCATCATACATAAATTTGCTATCATTCCTAAATAATTTAAATTGTAATTCGTCACTTTTTCCAATCATTAATCGTCCATGATCGATTCTCATGCATCCAATTTAAATATATTATTCGATTTGTTTCAATAATATTGAATTTTCTAAGAGCTGTGTGACTATGATATAGTGTACACTTAAGATTGCTTTTGCATCTCATTTCCTGTATATTAATTAAAGTTTTCTTGCAGTTGTTCAGATCATTTATGGTAATTTTTGAAAATAAAAATCTTGAGAAAATTAGTTGATTTTTTTTGGGTCCACTCCTAAAAGTAACAAAAATACTACCATTTTATCGAATATTATTAATGGTAGTCTTTCCATACCTAGTTTTTTTTGAAATTGTGTTTTCTAAATCACTGGTGAGGTAAAAACTGTTATCTTTATCTGTGGAAGATAGGATTATTTAAAAAATTTTTAAATAGATATAAAGGACATTTTCACATATATAATAAATTTAAATTTTATTTTTAATTTGGATAATAATATAAAAATATAAAAAACAAATAAGAAATAGTAAAAAAGCATAATTATTATAAAATAATATTAAAAAAGTTTTATAACAACGTTTTATCCAGCGAAAGCATAAAGAAATATGAACTTTACATTCTTTGTCTTCCCATTGTAAATTTGAATCTTCTAATTTCATTCAAATTTATCTCCACTCTGCAAATTGGACAAGTAGCCCTTCCACCTCTTGCCCTAATCCAAGTAGAAATACAACTGTGGCAAAACACATGGCCGCATAAAGTAGTAACAGTATTATTTGGAGTGTTTTGACAAATGGGACACTGAATTGAAATTGCCTCCCCGATTGTTAGATGAGGGACATTTGCTTGTGGTGGTGATGGTGGTGGTGGTGCTCTACTTCTTCTCCCTCTTGAGGTATCAGTAATGGTGGTGGTATTATTTCTTTGTACCCTTCTCCTTTGGGCAGTGATAGTGTTATTATTATCATTATTTTGTACCCGTCTCCTTTGGGCAGTGATAGTGTTGATGGTTGTGTTTATGATATTATTGTTATTGTTGTTTCGTGCTGCTATTCTTCTACTTCTCCTAAGAGGAGAAGCAGTTATAGGTGGAGTAGTAGTATTAATGGTTGTATTCGTGATATTATTGTAATTGTCGTTTCGTGCTGTTATTCTAAGAGAAGCAGCAGTGATAGTTGGAGTGGTGGTGTTGATGGTTGTGCTCGTGATATTGTTGTTATTGTTGTTTCGTGCTGCTATTCTTCTACTTCTCCTAAGAGAAGGAGCAGCGGTGATAGTTGGAGTCGTGGCGGTAGAAGTATTTGAATTATTGTTATTAGTGGCAAAAGTATTATTATAATTATTATCATTATTTAAAGAGCTAGTGGACCTGAGATTATATCTCGCTCTACCACTTTGATCAACAACTCTTTCCCTTCTGTTTGCAGGCATTGTAATTTGTTAATGTAAAATGTATTCTTTAAATTTAGTGATTTGGGTTTTTTTCGAATTTTTTATGAAAAAGAAAAAAACTAGAACTGACCTCTTAAATACTTTTAAAAATCTATCTATTACTCTCCCTTGTATAAAATAATATAAACAGTAAGGTTATATAATCAAATCATTACATCAGTTTTCATGTCATCAAGAAAAGATAAAAAGATAATAATAACAATATCCAATTGTTTTAATAATTACAAAGTAAACAAAATGTTAACTCAAAATTTTTATTAAGGAGAAAGTTGATGCTAAATTTCCATTTGAGGCATAGCATTAAATGAAAAATGGATGTGAATGTGATAATTGATTTGATAAACAAATAATAAAATAGAATAGTAATATAATTTTATATTACCTTTCAATACTTGACAATCAGATTTTATGAAATAATAATCAACAATTATAACATCTCAATCATCTGACTTTATGAAATAATAATCAACAATTATAACATCTCAATCATCTGACTTTATGAAGTAATAATCAACAATTATTCATCTGACTTTTTGAAGGAAAATTGATCGTCATGTTTTCATAATCTTTGTTTAATGGTAAATCTTTACCCCTTCTGTGCTCATATTAATTTCATTGTATTAAAAAAAATTCTGATTCATAATTAATGAAGAACTTAAAAAATCACTATTAGAAATATGAATCCTCTTTTATCAAAAATGATTTAAATTTTTTGTTCTTTTTCACTTTTACAATGCTGAGTTCTTGTGGACATAGAAACTTATTCCATTTGAATCCTTTTTTTTAAAAAAAAAAAATCTAGGAAATTATAAATAACAGCTTTCTTTCGTTTATAAAGAGACATAATTGAGCATATGACTTTATTAGATATAATTTATTTTCTTGTGTGGTTGTACAGATATTTTATAATCTTGTGATAAAATTTTTTGGTATAAAAAACCGATATAATTATTAATATTAAATTCTAACATAAATTTATTTTTNACATCTCAATCATCTGACTTTATGAAGTAATAATCAACAATTATTCATCTGACTTTTTGAAGGAAAATTGATCGTCATGTTTTCATAATCTTTGTTTAATGGTAAATCTTTACCCCTTCTGTGCTCATATTAATTTCATTGTATTAAAAAAAATTCTGATTCATAATTAATGAAGAACTTAAAAAATCACTATTAGAAATATGAATCCTCTTTTATCAAAAATGATTTAAATTTTTTGTTCTTTTTCACTTTTACAATGCTGAGTTCTTGTGGACATAGAAACTTATTCCATTTGAATCCTTTTTTTTAAAAAAAAAAAATCTAGGAAATTATAAATAACAGCTTTCTTTCGTTTATAAAGAGACATAATTGAGCATATGACTTTATTAGATATAATTTATTTTCTTGTGTGGTTGTACAGATATTTTATAATCTTGTGATAAAATTTTTTGGTATAAAAAACCGATATAATTATTAATATTAAATTCTAACATAAATTTATTTTTAAGTTTTCATTTGATATTCGATTTGTCATCAAAATACATAGTTAAATTATGCAATATACTGTGAAATAAAGCATGTATTAAAAATATAATAAGAATTTTGGCCCACGAAAGATTTTTTTTTAATTTATAATTAAAAAATTATACAGTTAATTCTTGCAAGCATAATTCTCAATTCTTTTAATTTTATTAACACTCCTCTAGTGAATTGGGTGATCAATATATTCACTATTACTTATTAAAACTACATAATTCTACAATTATATGATTAACTTTAATATGAAAAATTTAATAATAATAAAGAGATCAAAATTTGGTATTTTATAAATAGTTTCAATAATAAATTTATCCTTTAAATATTGTATTCATCTGTGTATAATTGCTTATAAACGTAATTTATTGAACAATTCATTTTAATACAATCTCAGCGTATCAAAATATAAAAGATAGAATTAATTAAGAAAACGGAGATGAAATGTTGATGGTGATGATTAAATAAAAAAGAATATTTCATCATATTAACAGTTAATAAACATTAATTAATATTAATTACAGTAAATTTGGTATAAACAAATAAAATGCTTTTTTTCCTTTGCAGAAAAATATAAAAATATACTATTTGGTATAGACAAATAAATATATAGTCATGCTTTTTTTTCTCGATATCATCTCAAAAATGATTCCCTTAACAACTAATTATTTTTATATGTATTTTATCAAACAGAAGTCAAGTTGAAGGTGCAAGATGAGTGAGACCCTCACATTGTTGCCAGCGCACAAAAATTCCACCTGATTTTGGATCAATTGGATAATTTACTGAGCCATTTTAATTCTGAGGAGCTGATGAGAATAAATCAAATCCATTTTAAATAAGTTCTAGCTTGAGCACCATACAGGATATTTTAGTTCGAACACATAATGCTTTCTTTTTCGACTTCTTATTATATGTACAACATTCTTGACCAAAAGATAATTCCCAAAGTATGTGTACGGCAACTTTACACCAGTATCGTTTAACTATTAATAATGAATATAAATCTTGAGTTGAATGAATATTATTTAAAAAAATAATCACATTTATACGATATTTATGATTCAGTGTGTAACTGCTCTATGGTATGGTTTTCAAAAATACACTCTATGATTATCGAATTGTATTTTGAGTACTCGAATGAATGGCATATCAGATTTTGCAAGAAACATCAATTATTTACCTCATGTGTGAATAATTGAGACAAACTAAAAAATATTATAAATTTTCAAGATAGGAGACTTCAGAAAATAAGAAACGATCGATTTAGACATTTTATTGGCAAACCGGTGTTACCACCTGGGAACCTGGGAGAGCAAGCTTACTAAATTATAGTGGTTTAGCTTGGTGATAAGCTGGTGTTGGTTAAATTATGTGAATGATTATAAATACTTGGGGAATAAAATATAACTAAGAAGGAATTCAATTAAACAAGGATAATATCTATTTATCCAACTAATTAACCAACAAATAATCAATAACTATAAATCAATCAATAACTAATCAATAATCAAAATACTAAATCAAATCAAAATACAATAACTATAATCTAAAAATAATCATAAATTCAATAAACTAAGAATAAAGATCAAAGGTGAGTTTGAGTTAAGCAATATGTCCTTGGGTTATTTCAGCAACACTTTAAGACAAAAGTATAAAGCAATTGTTATTTTTATTAAAATAAAAGAAATAGGAATTGAATAAACTCCAAAACTGACTTGGACAAGACAATTTCTCTTGTCCTTATATACATTTCTACTCTTAGAGGTCCAGGACCTTACTTGCTGCTGGACCTCATCTGAGGGCTCTTTAACTAAGGACCTCACTTGAGGGTCAAGGTGATAAAGACCTCACTTGAGGTCTTCAAGGTCCTTTGATAGTCAACTAACCTTATTCTACTTTAGTTAATATTAATTTCTGATACTATTCTAAGGTGTTAATTAATTAACTGACTATACAAAAATAGAAATAACTAAACATATATAGGTCAATTCTAAAATAGATACAATAACTACTAAGTAATAATAAATAAAGCTAGGAATAAATAATAATAAATAGTAAATAAGACATAACAAGAAAGAATTATAACAATAAACAATAAAATAATAAGAGAAATAAAACAATTAAAAAAAAAAACTTCTAACACCGGTAAAAGCAAAACATTTAATTTAATGGATATTTCTTTTCAATGTTTATAAAAATTATTGATTTTTTATATTTTATTGATTTGATAAATTGAAGCACAAAAAAATGGACATTTGTCATTTATCATGATGCGGGAGTAACATGAAAGTTATAAAAATCAAAAAAAATTTTAACTATCAACTTTGACTTTTTTTCGTGCATATCATCTGGAATTATATAGAGGCGTTCTAGGACGCTATATATACGAAACATCTGGAGAACGCACTAGAACGGTGCGTTCTAGTACGCTATATATACGAAACGTTTGGAGAAAGCACTAGAACGGTACATTCTAGTACGCTATATATGCAAAACGTTCGGAGAACGCACTAGAACGGTGCGTTTTAGTACGCTATATATACGAAGCGTTCAGAGAACGCACTAGAACGGCATATTTAATACGCTATATGAACGTAGGTGGTGTTCGTAGGACGCTATAGATCGGTGTATTTTGGACACACTAGAACGTTTATATTTAATTCCTGATGATGTTTCTATAAATAAACCACTCATATTGTTTGTTATTGTTTATATGGTTTGTAGGAATTCAAATCTGTAGTAGATCTAAATAGCACAAATGTTTTTCGCTGATGTAATAAATGTTTTGCAAATTATATATTCGGACAATTCAAAAAGATGCAAACTGCGTGACCAAAAATATCAGGGCTGTGATGAATAGTAAAGTAACAATTACTACGAGAAAGAATCCAAAATTTTTATTTCTTTTATTTACTCTCACAATTCTTGAATGGATTTTTATCTAATGCCCAGTCGGTGAATAATCGAGACAAACAAAAAATATTATAAATTTTCAAGATAGGAGACTTTGGAAAATAAGAAACAATCGATTTAGACATTTTATTAGTGAAACCGGCAAAAGAAAAACGTTATACATATTTGATATTTCTTTCCAATGTTTATAAAAATTATTGATTTTTTATATTTTTATTGATTTAATAAATTGAAGCTCAAAAAAATGGACATTTTTAATTAAATGAATTTTCTATTTATCATTTATCATGATGCAGGAGTTTATTCGTAAAGTGTGATAGATAGTAAAGTAACATGAAATTATAAAAATCAAAAGATGGTTTCAATTAAATTATTTAATGATTTGTAATTTTACTTTATTAAATCAATCCACTTTATATTATTCACTTAGCAATAATTAATTTTATCAGTTTAACGAACAATAGGCAAATTACCAAAATCAACTACAAGAAATAAATCACCAACAACAACAAGAAAAGAATGATCAAAAACGACATCAAAAAAATCAACGACAACCAACTTTTCAACACAATAATTCAACAACAGTAATATGGTTTCCGAGAAATTATTTATAAATATTTAAGTCAGTAAATGCAACAAAATGGATAAAATCACAACCACACAACAACACAACAATGGTACAACAACTAAGTAAAATGCTGTTACTACAATACCAACAACAAATAAAACAACAATACAAAGTAGGACTTTAAATTTTAAGACAACAAATAGAGCCACAAAGGAATTGACCCCTTGATGTCAGCTGTAGACTTTGTGGAACAACTGCCATCAATGTTCAACAATAACAAGTGAGGCATCAAGAGTATTATTCTTTTAAAAAGTTTTGTATCAATGCCAATTATTATTATTTTTATTAGGTGACGTAGATTCCGATCACGTTCAGAAAGGCGTAAATTTAAAGTTATTTTTAAAGAAAATTTTTGATTTTCAAAGTTGTGTTATATTTATGCTTTAAAAATATTTTCTCCTCTTTTATTATTTTTATGCTTTTATAAAATAAATATAAATTGTATACATTGATATTTAACAAAGATCGTATCAAACAAAGAAGAAATTTAATATGAAATTGGGTTGTGCAAGATAATTAGAAATACTAATTATTGATTTATTGATTTTGTAGGTTATTAAGATTAACAATATATATATGGCTTCCTGATTCAATGCCACAATATGAAAAATATATTACAGAGGCTATCCCAATAATTTTGTTAAACAGGACAGCAATCAACAGATCAATTCAAGAAAGAAATGTGAAAAAAAACTGGCCCATATATAGTTATTCCATTGCATCCTCGAAAATTGGGTCTTATTCAAGTAAACTTCAAATGCTTTTGTAGTTTACTAATCAGAATTTTTAAAAAAAAGACTATTTCATATTGTGGCAAAGTAAATTGGTAATCAGGTGAAATGTCACGGGGATGACATTTTGTGACACTAGATGAACTTTCAGGTGATTGTCATCTTTGTACGAGGATGAAGGATGAAGAATGTCATGCGAGGATGAAGGATACTGTACGAGGATGAAGGATATCGTACGAGGATGAAGGATGACGCACAAAGGATGAAGTATGAAGTACAAAGATGAAATGTAAACAAAAGAGAAAGTATAAATATGACTGTTGTCAAAAGTAAGTTTCAGTAGTCAAGTTAGAATATAATTGATGGTTAATTAATTAATTAGAAATAATTCAGAATAATTCGAAATACTTTAATAAATATTAAATAGAAAAGTAAACTTCCTTCAGAAACAGGAAAGATATGTCATGCTGTAATATTTCTGTTGTTGAATGATACTTTACTTTTAAAACTTTATATTTTAAATTTTAATAAACTTATATTTTGTGTCGTAATATTGCGAAATATTATTAAATATTGTTTGATACTGTGTTACTACTTTTACTCCACCTTACTCACTGTGCCTTCATGATTAATTTGATTATTATTTGATATTATTATTATTTATTATATATTGATTATCTGTTTTGAGATAGGCAAGTTTAGATTGATTGATTTCTTGACCTACTGGCAGATAGAGCGTATTATTATTTGTTTGTGTGATGCAAACNATGAAATGTAAACAAAAGAGAAAGTATAAATATGACTGTTGTCAAAAGTAAGTTTCAGTAGTCAAGTTAGAATATAATTGATGGTTAATTAATTAATTAGAAATAATTCAGAATAATTCGAAATACTTTAATAAATATTAAATAGAAAAGTAAACTTCCTTCAGAAACAGGAAAGATATGTCATGCTGTAATATTTCTGTTGTTGAATGATACTTTACTTTTAAAACTTTATATTTTAAATTTTAATAAACTTATATTTTGTGTCGTAATATTGCGAAATATTATTAAATATTGTTTGATACTGTGTTACTACTTTTACTCCACCTTACTCACTGTGCCTTCATGATTAATTTGATTATTATTTGATATTATTATTATTTATTATATATTGATTATCTGTTTTGAGATAGGCAAGTTTAGATTGATTGATTTCTTGACCTACTGGCAGATAGAGCGTATTATTATTTGTTTGTGTGATGCAAACTGAAAGACTGATTTGAGAAATTGTTCGAAATACTCTGCACTCCTGTGACAATAATAATTATAATTATGATGATACAGTAATAATAAAAATACAGAAATGGTTCTACAAATAAGCTGTTAACATTGCAAAATGACACCTAAATATATTTTTGAACAATTTGAGCCAGATTGGGATCATCTTCCCAGCTATAGAAGAACAATTTTATTAATTACTTCGAATCCGAATCCTTTTGTCAGTTGCTTCCTTGCTAAATTTGGCTTTTTAAATACAAGATATAAACCGGAAGTCAACAGATTATATGCTAAACCAATAACGGGAATAAAAGCAATGACATCTGCAACTTTTATCTCAAATTTAGGTATATGCTCAATGACTTTTAATTTAACATCACCTTATATTGTATGCTCAATGACTTCTAATTTGACATCACCTTTATATTGTAAACTCATTAAAGAATCTATAAGATGTAATCAATTTTCTTGCCTCTTTGTTTGATTTTTTAAATTTTCATTAGAACTGTTGGTAAAAGGAAAATCTACTGCAATAATATGAGAATTTCCAAAATAATCTTATAATGTCTTAAAATTTCTTATTATCTATTCCTGATTTCTTTCTGTGATGATAATGACAAAATTAGGTCCTCCCCCCCCTGCGAAGATTTTTTTAAATTCCACAAACATGATTATATCTTCTATGGTAAACCTTAACTTTATATACTATGTTAAAAAAAGGGGAGTGTGGACTGACCCTTTGCGAAAAAATTTTTGATTATTTCGAGGACCTTACTGTTTGAAATATTTCCTTTAGTATCGTAGACCTCAAACATTTCATAATTGCAAATCGTATTTTCAGAAGTTTCTCCGATTGCACCATCACTGATATTGAATTTGTTTTTTTCAGAATGAAGAACATTTTGAATCAGCATGTTCGCAAGAGTGAATTTTCCTTCACCGCTGGGTCCGAAAAAAATCACAGATATTGGAAGATTCATAATTGAGCTTTCTGTGCAATATGAAAAGCATTAAATCAGAACTTGCTTCTAATTACTTATTATAACATTATTGTTTTTATTATTTTATTATCAATTTATTATTATTTTTTATTATTTATAACTTATGTAATTAATTATGCAAAAATTTTTTTATTCTCTTTCGTCGAAATTTATAAAATTATTGATTTAACTCAAGAATAAAAAAAATGAACTTATTTTTATGTGTAGATCAGGGGATTTACATAAGTATAAATAAATCCTTCCTTTAATAAAATTGATATATTAACAGTATAACAGCGTTGGCGGACCAAATCAAACATAATCCTAAATACAGTGCCTTTATACTTACATTGCCCAGCAAAATATTGCGGTGGTGATGGCAGTACTCATCAATGAATTCATTCTGATTGTGGTAGATAGATTTACTTCACCATTTCATTACGTTTCACCATCTAATGATTAGTTTGTTCACCTAATGAGCCTTAATCCAAAAAGTGGATTAAAATATTGGTAACAAACTATTGCATTAAGAATTAGTCTATTTTATTTGTGATCTGCATCAACCTTTAGTAAACTGGGTAATAAATAATAGGTCAAAAAATCGGACAAGAAAAGTTATTAAAAAAATTCCTACTACTTTGATTATGTGAATTTATTGAAATTTTATATATTCATATAAAAAATCAAATGATACATTTCAATAAAACTTTATTAATGAGAAATCAATTACTCAATTAAAGTTCCCTTATTATATTGAACTTACTTTTGTGACATTTTTTAACTTGTCAAAGGCATGACAGAGATAACAAATTCTTCCTTTCTTTTATCCAATTGTCAATTCTAAAGGATGATGCTATGATTTTATCTGGTTATCTAAATGACTTTTTTAAATTATTTTATTTTGTATTTTTGTTTTTTATTATTTTTATTTTTTATTATTTTTATTATTTCTATTATTTTTATTATTTTATTATTTTTATTGTTTTTAGAAAAACAATAACCAAATAAACCCATCAAAATATCTTTCTGCCATTTTAACATAAATGATAACCAAATAAACTGTCATAACATCCCAACATATGATCACCAAAAATAACCATCTAATATCCAGCAAAACTTACCTTTTCTTCCCATTCATCATTGTTGCCATCGTTATCGTCACCATCACCATCATCGTGTCTAAAATCCAGGTTCCAGAGAATTCTGAAATTTTTTAAAAGTATTTAATATTAAAAATAATAATAATAATAAAACTTGTAGTATAGATTCTGATTTGCAGGAATAGCCATGCACTATATTGAATTTTTCAGACTCCCCCCTCCAAATAAAATACTAGAAACAATAATAATAAAATTTATTAATTAATTATCAATAAATAATCAATAAAACTTACTGGCATAATTTGGAGAAGGAGAAAGTTCCCCACGGTGAGTGGTATAGAAAATACATAAAATAATAGTATTAATAAATAAAATAATAAAAAATAATAAATAAAAATAATAACACTTATCGATGATGGGAGTTATTGCCTATCATGCAACAATCCCACTCATCTTCCTCCTAGTTGAGTCAAGTCCTCGACACCCTTTTAAAACTTACTACTTTTTTCATAATTATTTTCCATTTTTGAAGGAGAAAATAATTATGAAGAGATAGTTTGCCAACCTATTTTTAGAAGGAGTATTACTATTATTGTTTCTTTCTTTCTTTTCAATAAGAATAATAAAAGTTTACCTTTTTGGAAGTTTATTTTTTGCACAGTGGGTGTTTCATTTTTGATTCCTCTTACCTTTTAAATCTAGAAAAGAAGATTAGTAATTATATAAAAGAATGATAAAGATAAAATATTAGTCACTTTTGAAGAAATCCTTTCATCACATTTGTTTTATATTACTTTCCTGAAGGAATGTTTTCTTTATTTGCTAATAAGAGATGAATAAGATGATTTAGTTGATCCCAACTAACTTGAAAAAATCAAGAATTTCAATATTATCAAATGGATCTATCAGATAGATTAAGGCTAAGTTCGATCAATTGGAAATTTTGAGAGGATAAGTGAAATCATTTGAAAATGATTACCAAGTTCTAAACGATATAAAACATTTATATGGGGAATTTAAAATTCCCATGGAGAAAAGGATTTATTTTGTGATAATAATTTGGGTGAATAGTTTTAGAAAAAGTATGTTCTGTTAATTTATTTATTTATTTATGAATTATTGATTCTATTCATTATATTTATTTATTATATTTTAGTTAGATCTTGAGTTGAGTTTGAACGTTTACAAGAAATTATGAGAGCTATTATTCAAAAAGTCATTGAAGAGGTATTATTATTATTTATTATTATTTATTGTTAGTTATTATTATTTATTATTATTTATTTATTATTTATTATTTTTTATCTATTTATTATTTATCACTATTTATTATTTTTTTTAATAGTAGAATTGGTTGATCTTTTGGATAAATGTTTGAATTTTTGGTTCCTTGGGATAAATTTTTGATTCCTTAATATGAACTTGATGGATTTTTAGAGCTTACAAAAAAGTAAGTAAACTGAAATTAACATAACATTTAATCATAATAATAACTTTTTAACTATTATTATAATACTACATTTTAATATCAAATTTCTTAATTTATTTAATAATTTGGTTATTATTTTTTATACTTTTCATATATTATTGGAATCAGCTGACGAAATATGTGAATTACTTTTACAAGTCAAGTCTTGTCTACAAGAATTATATGCGTGCCTTAATTGAGGTAAAATTATTATTTATTTATTTTTTGTTGATTTATTGATTTCCGCATCACATTTATTTTATTATTTATATTAACATCCATCATTCACAGAAAATGATTGAATTCGAAAAAAGGTATCGTCTCTTTCAAAGTTCTCGCTAATGGAAGAAAAATGGAGAAAATCTTGTTGGCCAATTTAGTTAAGATCGAAAAGTAAGTACACGTTATTACAATAATTAATTTTTATATTGCTTCTAGTCTTCTAGTATAAGCTTTGAATATTACAATCATTCTATATAATACAAGGTGAACGAGTGGAATTACTTTTTCGATATCTTCTAAATTACATTTAAATGGTTTAACATTTGGGCAATAGGTACGTGATAATTATATTTCATATCTGCTGATTGTAAATCTCAGATCAGGTGATGTTCTTTTAGCCAATTATAATTCGTTTAATTTTTCGAAAAATTAAAAAAAAAACTCAATATTTTGCTAAATTAACTACTTTTTGACCTCTAACTAAACTCTAGACTACGAAACTCATTTTATTTCTTATTTCTGTGTTCTATGTATTTTTTTTTATTGACTTTTATTAGCATTGTTTTGTGTAACAGACTAATCGATCGATTTCCGTAATAGGCGTATAATAAATGCATGTACCTTTGTTTATCCACATTCGGGAATCATTTAAATTAAAATATTAGCATTAATTGCTCGTTTAAAATCTTGCATTCTAACTTTTATCTCTTCTGCCATCTCCACAAAATTGTATAATATTCCACTCAATTTTCTTAATATCATTTTGTCTAGTAAAATTGTTTTGCGCACATCACTAATAAATAAATCTTATATATTATCCACAGTTAATTTTATATAGTATTTATATTTTTAAATAAAACATTAACCAATTTCTATTGATTATTTATTTATTCATCAAATTATATTAACTTTAAAAGAAATAAGAAATGGATACTCAAA
This sequence comes from Diversispora epigaea, assembly GCA_003547095.1. Lineage (NCBI taxonomy): Eukaryota > Fungi > Glomeromycota > Glomeromycetes > Diversisporales > Diversisporaceae > Diversispora > Diversispora epigaea. Next base: position 86,184 of record PQFF01000186.1, on the reverse strand, counting down.
AAATTGTATAAAATGAAAAATTAAATGAAGCTTGGAAGCAAATCGTTTATTCTCTAGATAACGATATTCCTAAAACAAATACTGAGCGAAATAATTATCTTGAAAATAGGATTAAAAATGAATCATCTCTCACAGAAAATGAATCGAATTTTTATTAATCATTTAAAGAAAATACATGATGAAATTAGAATTGGTAATAATTCAGTAGAAAAACAACAATGCAACGATTGTCTAAATTGGCATCAAGCAATCCAATATTGTGAATTTTGTATCCGTAAATATTTAGAAAATAATTTTGAAAATTGGACATCTGGAAATAATGAAATTGACAAATTAATTCAAGAATTCCAGCAAAAAACTACGGCACCTGATAGAGTAATTGAATGGATTGAATATGATAAATTTGACGATGTCGAACATCTGACAGAAGGAGAATGCGCTACCATTTATACAGCAATTTGGAATGATGGGTCCTATGATAAATGGGATCCTGAAAGAAAAATATTGAAAAGATTTTGGGGTGTCCTAAAAAAATTGAATAACTCAAATAATAATAATAATAAGAAAAATAACGTGAATTGGTTTCAAGAAGTTAAATAATTATTGTATTTATTATATTCTGTTTGTATTCAGAAATATTAATTACATAATTACAAAAAAATTATTAGGTGACATTAAGTTTCACACTTGGTAAAACTTCATTTCTTGCTAACAGTTATAAACTAACTAAACATCCAACCACCCAAGATTAAATGTTAGTTTTAAATTATTACGATAATAATTTAAGACAATTTTTAAAAGATAATTATCAATCACTTACATTATTACAAACATATAATATTATTTCTGATATAACAAATAGTTTATATGAAATTCATTATCATGATATAACACATAGAGATTTACAATCCGGAAATTTTTTATATAATTCACGAAATATTACCTGGAGTATTAGTGATCTAGGATTGAGTGGGCCAGTTGACAAACAATTAGATAGTATTTATGGGAATCTCCCATACATTGTACCGGAAATTTTATATAAAAGAGTTTATACAACAAAATCTGATGAAACTCCTTTTAGTGATCTTAAATTAAATTCTGATCCGGATTTGCTCTTGCAATAATTAATGGATATAGACCTAAAATTTACGAAGATATTCCAAATGAATGTGCAAATTTATTAAATCAATGTTGGGATGCTAATCCTGATAATAGACCTGATGCAAGAACAATTTATGACAAATTGTGTTCGTTAATTCAGCCATAATATAATAATAATCAAGAATCGACTATTCAATCTAACAGTTTAGAAACAAATTTTTCCCAATCAAGTTTAAAGAAAGATAAAGGAGACCAAAGAAGCCAAACCAGTAAAGTATATACATACATTTAACATTTCAGCACAACCTAGAAATGTTAAGAAGGTAATATATTTTTAAAATATATTTTTTTATTTATTTTATTTTATTTTATTAAATAATTTATTTTTTTTCATCATCTTCATAGAAGAACAAGAAGGTAAAATTTTCTCAAATTATAAAAACATCCAATTTAATCTTTAATAAAGTAATTTTGTATATTTTATATTTAGCATATAAAACTAAACAATTTGATTTTGAAATCTCTGAAGGTAATATTTTATTGGTTTTTTTAATTCGATTAATATTTATTTAAAAATAAATAATTTTATTTGATTTTTTGCATAGGAATCGAGCAACTTGCTCTTTGTTAATGATGATAATTAAGGTAATTGATATGATTTCATTATTTTGTATTTTATCAATATTTTGTAAATTTTTTATTTTTTATTTTCTTTTATTTCAACTTTAGTTGATCAAGAATATTCCTTCAAATTCAAGTTCACAGTTTAATGACTAAATTTATTTTTTATTATATTTGTTCTATTTCTTTTATTTTTAAAACTTTGAATTTCGTTATTTAATATTTTCATTTTTTTTAATTATAAATCCATCTGTGCGTACTATTTTTACATTATCATTTGAACGAAAATAAAGTTATTTTGCATTTATTTTATATTTTTAAAAATTTATTACTGCCTCACGTATTCAGTACAGTTAAGTCTAATAAATGAATTAAAATTTTTGGATAGTTTGCTTATTTATACTTTTAACTCATTTATAAAGGTGGGAAATAATAAAGTCGATATGTAGAAAGAATAAAAAATGACGCAAATTCATTAAATTCTACATTTTATGTAAATTCATAATTAGTATTTAATAATTAAATGCAATAAGAAAAATCAAATTAAGTGCATAAAAGGTGAGAATAAATGAAAAGAGAAAATAGCGTATAATAATTGACATCTATACCATTCTATCCATTTTCGAAAATTCTAAATATTCATATTTTTATTTAACATTTCGATTATGTTCAATTGACAATGTTCAAAAAATAATTTAAAATCTTTTAAATTCATAAAGAAATCAAAAGTAAATTGTTTTAATAATTTGGGAAGTGACTTCAAGAGTTCTGAATATTTGGTGTAATAATTATTATTAATATTTTTGGGGCTAATTTTACGATTAATTAGAATTATTCATGTGACAAGTGTCATTGTGGTATAGGTTGAGATTAACTAAGAACAATGGTAGAGATAAAAATAAAGTTGGTTAGTTATAGTATTATAAATTTCAATTCTTTCATTTTCTCTTACATTTGAAATAATATAATTCACCATCGAGAGTGAAAATTAAAAAAAAGTCGACTTTCATATTATAATTATCATAATGAAAGCAATAATCTATTCTTATTGCTTTAATAATATTAAGATCGTTAATTTACACGATAAAGCTTTAGGATAAACGCAAAACATTTCTATTTGCTTATTCTTAAACAGCATGAACTCATGTCCTTTGCTGTACATTTCCAAAACAAATTATAAAGCATCTACATATTAAATAATAAAATAAAGCTCGTTCACACGTGCTATTGTGGCGAAGTAAATTGGTAATCAGGTGAAATGTCACGGGGGATAACATTTTGTAACACTAGATGAACTTTTAGGTGATTGTCATCCTTGTACGAGGGTGAAGGATGAGAAATGCTGTACAAGAATGAAGGATACCGTACGAGGATGAAGGATACCGTACGAGGATGAAGGATATCATGCGAGGATGAAGGATGACGCACAAAGGATGAAGTATGAAGTACAAAGATGAAGTGTAAACAAAAGAGAGAGTATAAATACGACTGTTGTCGGAAGTAAGTTTCAGTAGTGAAAAACTCAGTTAGTGAATAAATAAACAATTAATTAATAATTAGAAATAATTCAGAATAATTCAAAATACTTTAATAAATATTATATAGAAAAGTAAACTTCATTCAGGAACAGGAAAGATACGTCACGCTGTAATATTTCTGTTGTTAAATGATACTTTGCTTTTAAAAACTTTATATTTTATATTTTAATAAACTTATACTTTGTGTCGTAATATTGCGAAATATTATTAAATATTGTTTGATACTGCGTTACTACTTTTACTCCACCTTACTTACTGTACCTTCATGATTAATTGATTATTATTTGATTATTATTATTATTTCTTATATATTTATTATCTGTTTCGAGATAGGCAAGTTTAGATCGACTGATTGCTTGACCTACTGGCAGATAGAGCGTATTATTATTTGTTTGTGTGATGCAAACTGTGAGACTGATTTGAGAAATTGTTCGAAATACTCTGCACTCCTGTGACACTATTATAAAATTTCTATCACACTTCCATAGTTCAATAATTATTTTGTTTCTGTCTCATAGATAATGAAATCTGAAATTTATAGAACTTTCATGATATTTTAATTTGGCACTTCTCAAATGTAAAACGGAAACCTTTATGAATGACCATAAATGTTAAAGCAAATTACTCTAACTGAGTTCTTTTTTAACTATAATTAATTTATTGCTTTATTTTAGAATAATCATTTACTTTAATATAATATTCCTTAAATATCATAAAAATATTAATTAATTAAAATATTTTATCTCTTTTAATTTGAAAAACTTCATAATCATCTATTAAAAATTCACCAGTTGTTTTTCTAATTAGTTTTTCATAGCCTTGAATCCAATTAATATTAAATGTTTGATTACTAGACATATAAAAATCATTCGTAAAATCTGAACCCTGATTATAAGTATTATAAATAGAATTACTTGCATTTTTTACATGACTAAGAATATGATTTTCGATATTTTCATTTTTTAAAGAAAAAATAAAACTGTCATTAGTTGTAGAACATTGCCCATATATATTGGAATTCCAACCAATAGGATTGTAACCACCAAGGATCTCGTCAGTATCTTTGACTTTCAAAACAACAACAAGATTTGTTTTCTGATTACATAAATTCCAAAATACGTCAACTCCAAATCCATCTCTGCTCCCGCGAAGGATAAGATTGAATTCATATGGATTATTCTTTACTTCATATGTTACTTCTTTCTTATCAATCCAAGATGCAATTTCAGCTAAATGTTCATTTGTAATAATTAAAGAAGTAATTTGAAAAGTATTTCCACGATTTGGAAGTTGAGTGGTGACTATTTTACAAGGTGGTAAAATTGTTGAGGTCATAGGTTCGTTCAGAGCCATAGAATATTTTAAAATATCGGTCATTAATTTTTTATTAAGAATTTGTTGATATGGATATACTTTTTCCATTATGTTTTTACTGGAAATTTGAAAATATCGAATATGGGGTAAACATTGTTGTAAAGTGTTTTTTAAAATTTGAAAATCTTTATCAATCCAATCATCAATGTTTGAAGGTAAAGTTTTTTTTTGAGAAATTCCCCATTGAATTACGTAATCCCAAATTTTGGATTCTTCAAGTTGTAAATCATCCATTTGAATAATAGATACCAAAGTTGTTTCTGGAAGAGTATTAAAATCGTTTGATTCAAAAATCAAGTTAGGATGTTTTGCGATTATATCGTTGCAATAATTTTGAAGTCCTTTAAAATCGGCTTGGAAACTTGAATTATAAATTTTTGAAAAATTTAATTTTAACCAAGAAGGATGATTTTCAATAAGAAAAGTCTGAAGTCTTAAGACCAATTCTTCAAGAAGCAATTGATTCATAGTCATCAAAAGATCGAAAATAATTGATGTTTCGACTTTTTCAAAGTTAATCGTAGCTCCATAAATATATCTGTTAAACATTTTAATAAATTATTAAAATATGATTTTGATAGTAAATACAATTTAATATAACACTTACTTTAGAATAAAATTAAAAACTTTAGCAGATATTTGTGGTTTATGAATAATTTTAATATTATCATCGTTATTAATAGTTGATTTTTTAAATTCATCGTAGAGATAAGGACATCGGTAACACAAAACTGGTGAATGAACTTTGAAAGTTTGCACAACTGGGTTTTCTCCAACTTCAATAATGATATTATGTTCTTTTCCGTTTTCTAAAAGCTTAATATAATCATTTGATAAATTTTCATAAAAATTTAAAGTCATTTTGAAGAAACAAGAAAATGGAAAATGACAAATGAAAAAAGATGCAAATAAAATTCCCACCATTAATTCTAATATTGTATTATCGATCTGTATTATGGAATTCTAAATTAATTTTCAGAATTTCTTTATTTTATTTTATACTTGGTGATAAATAATTTATTTAGCACCAACGTTACCTAAAGGCTAATAGTATAAAAATTTTGAACGCAAATATCACACTGATACAGAATAACTATTAATTAATTAATAACTAGAGTGGCGGGTAACAGACCAATAACCACCACATTTTGTATTTCATTTTGTTAAAATTGACAAGACTTTTATTACAATACCTGATTTATTAATAATTATTTATTATTATTTTTGTATTACATTATTAATGATAAATTTTCAAGACACTGGTATTCTTTAACCATCTCCTGATCTATAATGAATGCAGATTTTGAAAGGGTAGGAATTTGAATGTTATATCATGAAGGGCAACAAAGCAACATATGCTGTGTTTGTTTGATTATTATAGAGTTTTGATTTTCAAAAAGATTTTGAACTGTGCATTATTTATTGAAAATTCATTCATACATTTTTCTGGTATATTTACTTCAAATATATTGTATAAATAATGACTCATTTTATAGTTAATAATAAATAATTTTTTTAATTGTTTTAAATAATTAAAATACAAATAATAATACTTTAATTTTTTTTAAGAAATAAATAATTCTCTAAAATAATCAAGGTCTCAAGATATAATTTCGCATGATTTTTTTTTTTTAGTAATAAATAAAAATGTCATCCATTTTTTTTAGAAATTTAGAGAAAAATAAATAATAATTTTTAAAATAAAATCCGTTTTACCTTTTTTATTTTTTTTAGAAATAATAATTATATTTTTTTAAAAAAATATCAATTTCGAAATTTGAAAAAAATGAATAATAATTTTTTTTTTATAAAATAAAAATCTGTTTTACTATTTTAAAAATAATAACTCTTAAATAATTTTATTTATTTGTTTATCTGTTTTTTAAGTAATAAAAATTTGTTTTTTTCCTAAAATATCAATTTTGAAAAAATGAATATTTTTTTTTCTAAAATAAAAAGTTTTTAGTAATTTCGCATGATTTTGTTTTTTTCTAAAAATATCAATTTCAATGATCCATTTTTAGTGCTAAAAAAAGTATTAGATCATCATAAATGGCGATATTTCATTTTTAAAAATATACATATATATTTTTAGATTACTTTTTTTATTATAAAAACTGAACACAGATTTTTCATCCATTCTGATCATATCGTTAACTCTATATATCATAAAAATAAACTTCATTTTTTTTGTACTGACTTATCTAATATATAAACTACAACTAAAAAAATTAATTATTCCGTTCATAAAAAAATTGTTTGGCCCAAATTTTTTGCGCGCATATATTCTTATCGCTAAAAAATAATTAAATTAAACTTAACCCAAGGTAGTGCACCAGAATAATTTCTTTTACTTTACTTTTATGATAATAACTTTTTTGAAAAATTATTTCCGCATTATCTTTATAATCTTTCAAAAGCTAATGCATGATTTTGATAAAAAGAATTCTTACAATGTCCAAACCCAAGAAATCCATCATGTTGAAATTCTAATATATTTGTAACAGTCTTCGATGATTCTGTAGTCTTGTTCCTTCGTTATCGTTACTTTGATTTTGATTTATTTGGCAACTCTTCTTGTAGCTCTTTGGATCAATTTTTTTCTCTAGGAACTGGAACTAGTTCTATTGGAATAAAGGCACAGGATTAACCAAAATTATTTGTTTAATTTTCATGTCTCCTAGGAGAAGTAAAATCGACCTCATTTAGAATATTATCGAGGTCATTTTCTAAAATTAGAAATATCGTGCAATACATGTAAAACGATAAAAGTAAATTTACCTTCGATTGCCTAGATTGACGAAAAATAATTCGGAACACCAGCATTTAAAACGCGGATATATTGATTCTGAAAATAAAAAATTAATTTAATTAAATTAATATTAAACTATTAATGGAATAAAGAATGGATTGTGTAAAATAAACGAAATAAATTATTTTCAACGAAATAAATCAAATGTAATTAATTAATTATTTTATTCTCTGCCTTCTTTATTTTTTACCCTTTGGATTCTACTTGTGATAATGTTTCTCAAGAATTATATATCCTGTTTTTACACTTGTTTTTACACTTGTTTTATGCTTGTTTTTACTAATTTTCATTTTCTAACTCTATAATATTTCCTTGTACTAACCATCATCTTTCTAGTTGACATTTTACTGTTTTTCGTGGTTCTTATTTAACTTTAACTATAAGTTTTCTTATCTAGCTACATTGTCACATGAATTCTTAATAACTATTATTAATTATAACTATCTTTTTATTAATGTTTTCTTGTCTAAATATCATTACTTACGCTTTGTCTATGTCTAGATACCTTTTCGGGTGAATTGCATTATTCACAAATTTAGAAAAATATGTTTTTGGGTGAAGATCCTGCTGATTTCAAGTGCCCTCATCTTTTGCAGTTCCTATTCCATTTTTGTAACAATCTCCAAGCCACCAAAATGGTTTCTTTTCATCCTTTGTGGTCTATATTATTTTCATAAAAACTTCCAAAAACTGTATTTACAATTCCCACTTTCATCTGATTTCAAGTACCACTGAAATGCTTTCTCGTCACCTTTTGTGGTTCCAATTCTATTTTTATAACAATTTCCAAGAATACAATGTCCAGTTATCGTTTGTGGCTCCAATCCCATTTTCATTACAATTTCCAAGATTATATTGTCCATAACTATCTTCTCCTTCAGCTGATTTCAAGTACCACTGGAATGCTTCAAGTACTCTGAAATCTCTTCATTTTCTCTCCTTTGCTGATTTAAATACCACTGAAGTGCTTCTTTTCATCTTTTATGGTTCCAATTACATTCTGATATAAGAATATCCAAGATTATTTTGTCCATTACTATTTCCCATTCAGCTGATTGCAAGTACCTCCAAAATGCTTTCTCTTTATCTTTTATTATTCAAAATTTTTCATAACAATTTCCAAGTTTAATCTGTCTTCCATTTATGCAGAGACCAAAATAAATTTTGAGATTAAATATTTTATATAAACTTAAATGGAGGAATTTACTAAGCAAACCAGTGCTATGTACATATGGGCTGACTTGACTCCATTCGATTTTGTCACATAAAATTGAATTTTTTTTTTTTGATTTTTTAGGTAACAATCATTTTTTAGATGTCACATATGTGATATAAAAATATTGATTGGAGTCAATTAATAAGATATGAATTATTGAGGATACGTAAAGTTCGTTTATAATTAATTCGACTTAGAATATTTTTTAAAAATTGAAAATTTCATTGTAGTCACGTTATTTTCATTTTTTTCGATTCAAAGGGTCCATAAACGTAGTGTCAAGTCGCTGCATCAAGTCTAAAATTTATGAGATGTACTTCAATTTGTTCCTTTGACGATCACCTTTTTGAAACGTGATTTTCGTGTTAAAAAATTAAATAGCTCATCGGCTTCTCTATTTCTATTAATAATATATTAAAATATTATAAAAATATTAATAGTAAAATTATACATATTTGGTAAAAATTAAAAATTCATTTTTACTTATTATAGTTAATTTAGTTTATTAGTTATTTTAACTTGATGAGATTAAATAATTGGCAAAAATTATAAAATGTAACGTAATGTTGTCATAATAATTATAAAGTTTCTGACTATTCTTTTAGAAGAAAAGCACAACAAACTATGCTTACCTTTTAATGAAAAAATCTATTAATACTCCATTTTTCCATCGCGAATTTTTTCTCTTCCTTTTTTTACGCCAAACATAATTTTAGAGAATTCCTTAAAAATTACGTTTATTCTTAGAATTTAAAAATTGTAATCTTTTTTTTTTTTTTTTGGTTGCAAAATTAACAAAATATAAATATCAAAAATGTGAAATTTAGTTATAAAAGAATAACTTTTTCTGTTCCCAAAAATTTATAAACAAATTCATTTCGTTGTTCTTAAAAACAACTTTACTAAACAAACCTACAATATCGAATATTTTTAAAATCTTCTACGTTTTCTACATTTAAAAAATGAATCAAAAAATTACGTTTGCTACTGTCTTGGTTGCGTTTTTCATATTCTTTATCTGCTTTNAAAATTATACATATTTGGTAAAAATTAAAAATTCATTTTTACTTATTATAGTTAATTTAGTTTATTAGTTATTTTAACTTGATGAGATTAAATAATTGGCAAAAATTATAAAATGTAACGTAATGTTGTCATAATAATTATAAAGTTTCTGACTATTCTTTTAGAAGAAAAGCACAACAAACTATGCTTACCTTTTAATGAAAAAATCTATTAATACTCCATTTTTCCATCGCGAATTTTTTCTCTTCCTTTTTTTACGCCAAACATAATTTTAGAGAATTCCTTAAAAATTACGTTTATTCTTAGAATTTAAAAATTGTAATCTTTTTTTTTTTTTTTTGGTTGCAAAATTAACAAAATATAAATATCAAAAATGTGAAATTTAGTTATAAAAGAATAACTTTTTCTGTTCCCAAAAATTTATAAACAAATTCATTTCGTTGTTCTTAAAAACAACTTTACTAAACAAACCTACAATATCGAATATTTTTAAAATCTTCTACGTTTTCTACATTTAAAAAATGAATCAAAAAATTACGTTTGCTACTGTCTTGGTTGCGTTTTTCATATTCTTTATCTGCTTTACAAATGCGACTCCAATTGAATTGTCACCTCGTGTACCCGGCGCTGTCGCATTCGCTGATTTCTCAAAAAAGGTTACTGGTAGAATTACTATTACTGAACTTTGGAACACATGCGTTAGAGTAACTGGACAATTTAATACCGGATTCCCAGATCGCATTCACAAATATGAATATCAACTTTCCGGCGAAGAAAAGGGATTAATTTCTAACGACATAATTTTTCCACCTGGAACTGCACCATTTGAAAAAGATATCCAAGATCGAACCGTAGAATATTTTGTCGGGAAAACTCTTTCAATCTTCTGTGACGGTGTAGTTATTGAAGAAGAAATTATCAAACTAGTTTAATAAAAGAATATTTGATGTAATTCTTTATTTGTTATTTGGCGTTATTCATGTATCGAGAGAAATTGTATTTTATCTAATAATAGTATAGTAATATAGTAACAAATAATTTTTGATTTCTTCTATTTGCTTGGATTATCCCAATTAAATTTATTGTAATGATTAAATGAATGATTTAATGATTTGTTACATAAATAAAGTTGAAGAAATTTTACTTTACATAAAATTGCATATTAAATCGAAACTTGAATTCAGAAATAAATTTTTTTCAAAAAAAAAGGATTTAAGAAATTATTGATCTAGTTTATGGGAGTTAAATATAAATGATAGAAGACAAAAAAAATATAAACACAATTAAAACAGTCTATGTCGATCATTTTCACCACCAAAATTACAATTGACTAGCACCAGCATTCACATTAAATTGGGCCGATATGGGAAGCCGTTTGCTTTATCATATTGTTACGAGATAATCAAGAAGACAGTTAAGACATTGAGAAACGTAAAATGATGTACATTTTAATTATTCACAATTTTAGTAAAACTTACAATATTGATGAGAATACATTAAAAAAGTAACTAAATAAGGTAATAATATAAATTTAATTAATATAAATTACTAATGTGTTGAAAATGGCAACAGCTAATTCTTTATTATAGTAATCAGGAAATTTTATTAAGAGTAAACTACGTAATATTTGTATTTATGACATATGCCAAATTGGTAATAAGTAATCCATTGTAATTTACTTATGTATGCAAGATTTGAATCTCCGATTTGTATAAAATCTATCAGAACGGCGAATATATAAATTAATTATATTTATATACATTTTAGTTGTTTGCACGTGGTTAGTATAATTTGCTATAAAAAGTTTTCTATGATAGTCTACAATACATAGGTCCATTGGTATAGTTTGCATGGATATTTTTTTGTATTTTAAAGCGGGGATAGGGAATTGAATTAAGATTATTATTATTACTATTTATTAATATATTAGTAATAAATAATTTGATTTTTTACAAAAATTCCCGTAAGAAAGATTAAAAACTATTTGATATTTTTCGCGTGATTGTTAATTATTCTTTCTAAAATTCTTTCACAAAAATTCTAATTGTATTATTAGAAAAACTCAAATTCTCAAACTCACTAAGCATAAATAAAAAAAAAGAGAGTGGATAATTCTAATGACTCTAATTTTTAATTCTAAATCGATATCGATATCCATTAAAATAAATTTGATGATTTAACCTGTATAATTCATATATATAGTCCAGATTATTTATTTGTACTTATTATTAATTAGATTCTTTAGTATTCTCACATTATTAAATTTGCACACCGAACATAAAATTACCAATCTCGAGATCATATAGTTTAAAGAAACTCGATATTCTTTGCATCAATGTATTGTAATCGTAACAAGCCATTCAAGAAAGTGTTTGTAATAAATCCGTCAATAATTGAGAAATCATCTTTTTGATGCAAAAAAAGTTTATTTTATTTGATTGATATCAATATTATCTAAAGGAATCTCGAAGATTTTTTCAAAACTAATTTTATCTGTTTAATTGTAACAGGTCATTCAAAAAAAAGGGTTGAATGCCATCAAAAAGGGAAAATTATCTTTGATTCAAAACGTGTAAAATTTTTGAAGTTATATTATATTTACGTGCAGACATAATTCTGTTGCAAAAGTTGCAGGAACTGACGAATTAGTTGGTGTTTGTAATTCTTTGACTTGGAATAATTCAGCGAGTGGCATTTTTATTGTATCTTTTAAGAACTTTTGTCATGATGACTTTTGGTTAATATTGTCTAATCCACTTGTAAAATATAATTTAAAACTCGATAACATTTATTATCACCTAAACTAACTAATAAAAGAAATCCCAATTCCAATAAAAAAATAATATAATTCATCATTATGAGTCATTGGAAACATTAAAAGTTCAACAAAAAATTATTAATTATTTATACATTTATTGTTCAATAGAATTGTATGAGATATATGGGATTTCTTACAAATTCTCCCTCGAAACCCGAAAGAATAATAAATACGTTTTAATTGATGAAATGAATAATAAATACGCTTTAATTGATGAAATAAAAAATACAAATGAAGGTGCTAATATAATTTAAATAATTTCTATAACAATTCCGAAATCAATTGAATGAGAACACCATACACAATACATGGAGGGATAAATTATAATTTAAAATTAAGGCATATCACGGAAGGTGCAGCAAGATTTGCAGTAGAATCTTTGGTTGCCTTGTCGTTGTCTCTTAGGTATTGAGGAGGGATTTTTTCATTTATAACGCTGATACAAAATTGGCATTTTATTGAACCAACTGGAATGTCAGCTTGACACAATGGAAAAACCGGGAAAACCTCGGTTTTCTCCTTTGGCTTTCTATTGATTTGTAAACTATAAAATTAAAATATTTTTGAAATAGATATAATTATTATTTAGATATTATATTTATTGAGATAATATACATAAATATATATCTATATATTAATCTTACCATAGAAAATAATTTCTGTTATTCAAGTTTAGTTTAATTTGTTTTCATGGTAGATTCTTATATTGTTGTGCAAAAAAAATAATGCAAATCGTATTTAAAAATATTATGATAGTTTTGGGTAATTTGATGAAATAATTGAATTACTCTGGTTTATGAACTTTAATATTTTAAACAAATATAAAGATTACTTTTAATAAGTTCTGAAAATTTCTTTAAACATAGTCTTTTAAAGAAGGATATTCGAAGAAATGATATTTTATTTTAATATCATGAGCACAAAATGCCCTAATATAAATCTCTTGTTAATTAATAAATTTTTCTTGAAAATTAATCAATCAAAAATATAATCATCCCAAAAAAAATGCACAATTTTCTAGGAATTCTTGATTACTGTATATTTTCTCCTCTTTGGTATACAAAAACCTAAACCCATTAATAAACTTAAATATTTAAGAGAATAACAATTCCATTATCCACAACATAAACAAATTTCCCTCGTGCTATCATTGTTATTTTCTGGCTTCAATTATTAAAATAGTTTTTTTTATTATATCTGTTATTATAATTTCTTGTCTCATTCATCTGCGATTAAACATTCACAGATATTGCTATCATATAGCTTCTGATAGTTGTTCTGACGTTTATTCTGTGTTGTGCCATTTTAATCATATTCTTAATCAATTCTCTTATTTCTTTGTTTCCTTTCATCGATCATCTGTTATGGTAACACATAACATTTTGGATGAATTCTGTGAAAAGAAAAAAAGAATGAATGAAAAGGTATATATTTCTACCAAATTTAATCAATAATGAAATGTGTTTCTCTTTCCTTTTACTTTTCTTTCATTAGGTAGGCATTCGATAACAATAAAGAAAAAAATTGACATCCAACTTTCCTGCAATCTATCACCATGAAATCCAGAGAATGTTTAAACAAGTTCACATGATACACAATTAAGTAAAGGAATCTCGCCTGATCCTATAAAATTTATTATTTACATATGATCGCTTGTAATAGGCTTAGACCAATAAAATAATTTTATTTTTCTTAAATAATTATTGTTAAGATTTCAAATGCAACAATTAAAATAATTAAAAAAGTACTTATGTCATTGAGGTCATTTCCAGCTATTTAATATGAAGAAAATAAGATAATAACAGTTTAAACACAATATTGTTGAAAATTTAATTGATTACAATACTGATATTATAAGAAATAAATATTCTTCTATTAAGTAAACAAAACAAATAATAATTCGAAATATTATTTATGCCACATAAAAACCATAACAAAGAATTTATAAAATTTCTTTTTTAAAGATGTTTCACATTATAATTATATCAGATTATATTTAAAATTTTTTTTTTGTGTGGTACAGATATTTAACAATAGAGAAACAAAGAATTAATAAACTTACCTTTTTAAAGATAACGCTATTATTTGTGCTACAAAAAAAATAAACAATTTTAACAATATAAGAATTAATATAATATAATTACATTACATTAGATTTCTTTTTGCGTTTGATAATATCTGATGTCATATTCACTTTTTTTTATGTGTGGCACAGATATTTAACTATAGAGCAAAGAATTAATAAACTTTCCTTTTAAAGATAACACTATTATTTGTGCTACAAAAAAAAATAAACAATAATTACATTACATCAGATTTTTTTTTTTTGCGTTTGATATCTGATGCATGTTTCACGTATTTTTATTTATTTTTTTTTTCAAAAAAAAGATATAAAAAGGATAAACAATTTTCTCTTTTTTTCAAAAAAAAATGTCTTACAATAACATTTGCAATATGCTTTCTCAATTGTTTAATCTTTTAGACTTTGAGATATTAATAATAATGATTATCCTAAATATTTTTAATTATTTGTATATCAAGTATTTCTACAAAAATATCGATAAAATTATTATTCACTATTACCTAAAAGTAATTATTGCATTTTANGAATTTATAAAATTTCTTTTTTAAAGATGTTTCACATTATAATTATATCAGATTATATTTAAAATTTTTTTTTTGTGTGGTACAGATATTTAACAATAGAGAAACAAAGAATTAATAAACTTACCTTTTTAAAGATAACGCTATTATTTGTGCTACAAAAAAAATAAACAATTTTAACAATATAAGAATTAATATAATATAATTACATTACATTAGATTTCTTTTTGCGTTTGATAATATCTGATGTCATATTCACTTTTTTTTATGTGTGGCACAGATATTTAACTATAGAGCAAAGAATTAATAAACTTTCCTTTTAAAGATAACACTATTATTTGTGCTACAAAAAAAAATAAACAATAATTACATTACATCAGATTTTTTTTTTTTGCGTTTGATATCTGATGCATGTTTCACGTATTTTTATTTATTTTTTTTTTCAAAAAAAAGATATAAAAAGGATAAACAATTTTCTCTTTTTTTCAAAAAAAAATGTCTTACAATAACATTTGCAATATGCTTTCTCAATTGTTTAATCTTTTAGACTTTGAGATATTAATAATAATGATTATCCTAAATATTTTTAATTATTTGTATATCAAGTATTTCTACAAAAATATCGATAAAATTATTATTCACTATTACCTAAAAGTAATTATTGCATTTTAAAGATTAAATATTTTATTTGTTTTTATATTTCACATAAATTTTAAACATTAAAATTTCATTATTTATTTAGGGAACACTTTTTGTAATTAAAATTATATACATATTTCATTTGAATGCATATAAACAAAATTTTGAGGAAAGCTCACAACCTGATGACTTATTTTCATCGAATTTAAATAATGAGAAATTATCATTATCATTAAATGTAATAAATGAAACTGACGAAAAAACTGATTTAATTGATTTCGAGGATCTAAATCAGATAACCAAAATCAACACTACCAGTTTTTTGCCAGCTTTTAATTTACTAGAATTAAATGATCTACAAATGGAAACTGTTCAAAAAGTGATGACACCAATGAGCAGTTATCCAGAAACTGAAATCGATCAAAAAAAGAAAGCATGTATTAAAAAGTTATCATGTTTTGAAGAATTCGATGAAATTAGAATTCACGATAACGAATACAAATTTTTAATGGAGGTTGATGAGAAAAATCACCGCCCTGATTGGGCAAAATCTGAAAATCTCTCCGAAAGTTTAAGAACACAACAAAAAATAGATCCGGAGACAATTTTCAGAAAGCCTGAAGGATTGAATATTGAAAGTAAGTATTTATAGATGGTTTTATATCTATTTATACATATTTTCTAAATAATTATACTAATTTATTTTTTTTATTATAGAAATATTTAATAAAGACCTAATTTTTAATTTCGAAAATAATTATGAAAGTTTGGAGCCGGATATAGAAGATGATTTTGGCGATGATACATTAACAGAAGGTGAAGTGAAGGCATATAATGAAAAGATGGGATATAAATATTAATTGCTTAAAATGAATTTCTGAAAAGGCAGTGGGAATTGATAAGGCGAGAACTGGTGTTTATTAAAAAAAAATTCTTAACTTTTTTGACACTTTTGCCCTGTACAAATTCACGTTTTTTTTTTCTTTTTTCTTCTTTTTCATATTATATATTAATAAATTGTTATTAAAAAAAATCTATTATTCTTTATTTTATGAAATATCAATTGATCTTATTTATTTGAAAAATTCGGGTTTATTATTTAGTACAATACTTATTCAATATTAGAGTTAGAGTATAATGAATTTATTATCATTATTATATTGAATGTTATTATTTTGATCGATTGAGGAAAATAAAGGTAATCTATAATTAATTACTACGTTGGGATATTTATTTATATATATTTTATATCAGAAATGAGAAGGAAAAAAATCGTCGTAATCTTAAATTTTCGTACATAATAAGTTATATTCAATCTTAATTTCTTGAATCATTTGTCCTGTTTATTTGAATTAGTATTATTACTATTATCATCGGATACTGACAAATTTGTCAAGAGAGAATTCATTCTATTTGCTCTTAATAACCAGTGTAAATGGTAAATGTAATTTATAATATCGTGACATCTGATCGTTATCTAATAATCATTATTCAAAAATCGGACAGACGCAAATGGTTCATTTTTGATAGACTTATAGTTATTTTTTTGATATATCAAGATACGTGTGAAAAAAGTGGTTATTTTTTTGATATGCCTATAATTGTTTATTTATAGATGCATCAAAAAGATAACTATTTTATCAAAAAATAACCCCTGATCTATCAAAAATGAAACTTTGCCGGACAGACAAGTAATACACGTGACAATTACAATAAATAGGGAACAAATCAAAATGTTGAAACATGTGATAGCAATGATTTCCTATGCTTTCATTAATATCCCGGGAAATCTAATAAAAAAAGTGTCCAGTTTAGATCACCTGTTGTGTCACAATTAGCATTTTAATTTTAATGATTTTTTTTTGTTGACTTTTGATACCCCACTGTATATATTGATGCTTGTAATTTGATGATCAAAACTTATTATTTAAATTACGTTACTCGTGTACGATTACAATTTTAAGAGGAAAAGGATAGGATATTATGCCGGGAAGGCAATCATATCAGGAAATTTTGGGGCGAAAATTACGTCTGAATGAGTATACAAATTTCCATCTTCAATTAATATATATATATACATAAATCCCCATCTTCCCTTCTTTTGTCAAGTTAAAAAATTTTTTTTGGTCGTAGAATCTCAAATGAAAAAAAAAACTTTCAATCAAAAAAATTTTATTAAAATTATTAAAAAAAAAAACGTTAATCGATAAACAATACAATTCACCGTTGTTTTTATAATTTTATCATCATTTGTAAATCGTAATCGTTATTTATTACACTTTAGTATTAAAAAGAATGTCTACTGGCACAGAAACTACTACCGCTGCTTCTGATGCTTCTGTTGTCGCTGCTGCAATCGTCAATAACTCATCACCTACTATTACACCTACTGTTACTACTACTTCCATTACAAATTCTCCAATCACCACCACAAACTAATTCTACAATCAATAACGCTGTCAATAATAATGGTAGTGGCAAACAGGAATGGATCTTTATCGATGAATCGAATACAATAAATTCCCCTCCCACTCAATCATTAAATCCTCATCCCACTCCTGATCCTGAAATATTTAAAAGAATTATTATACTATTTCCTCCAAAAATAAAACCATCAGATTTAATTTGCAGAAATAAAAAAAATGGAGAATTGTTATCAAGAGCAACAAATAAATTTTTAATTTATCGTAATGAATATTCTAAAGAATTATCTAAACAATTAGAATCTTATGGTTGTAATAAATTATCAATAAGAGAAGTGTCACGAATGGCAGCTATGGCTTGGAAAAAGAATCAAGAAAAGTTAAAAGAAAATATGAAGATATCGCAAGAGAAGTTGAAAAAATTCATGTCAAATTATTATTATCTAGTTCTACTTATTATCAATCCTGGGATCACGTTAATTATCAAAATAATGATAGTAAAAAAGATAATAATAATAATAATAATAATGATAATAATAATAATAATAATAATAATAATAATACTAACATAACAATAGTAATATCAATAATATTAATAACATAACATTAATAATATAATATTAATAATTGTATGATTGATACAACTTCCGTAAAATCATCAATAACAGTTTCTTCTTCTNAAATGGAGAATTGTTATCAAGAGCAACAAATAAATTTTTAATTTATCGTAATGAATATTCTAAAGAATTATCTAAACAATTAGAATCTTATGGTTGTAATAAATTATCAATAAGAGAAGTGTCACGAATGGCAGCTATGGCTTGGAAAAAGAATCAAGAAAAGTTAAAAGAAAATATGAAGATATCGCAAGAGAAGTTGAAAAAATTCATGTCAAATTATTATTATCTAGTTCTACTTATTATCAATCCTGGGATCACGTTAATTATCAAAATAATGATAGTAAAAAAGATAATAATAATAATAATAATAATGATAATAATAATAATAATAATAATAATAATAATACTAACATAACAATAGTAATATCAATAATATTAATAACATAACATTAATAATATAATATTAATAATTGTATGATTGATACAACTTCCGTAAAATCATCAATAACAGTTTCTTCTTCTAATTCAGTTCCTTCTACTGTTGCTTCAATGTCATATCCTAATCATAATAACCATCATCATCGTAATGCTACTCGACATTCTCCCTATTTAATTTCTCCTACTATTCGTTCTCAACATTCTCCACATTCACATTCATCAACTCTATCACCATCTTCTTCTAACCATCATCATCATACCACCACCGTTTCTTCAAATCATCATCATCAACCACAACAACACAATAATCATAATCATTATACTACGATATTATAACAACAACATCATCAACCTTATAGATTAATGGATGGGGATTTGTTCCCCATCACGAAATAGATAACATAAATACAAATGTAAAATAAGATTTGAATACGAATATTTCGAATAAAATTCAATACAATATAATAATAATGTGATGATGTTAATGATATCAGTAAGGAACTTGTTCCCGCCAACTAAATAGAAATAGATAACATAAATACAAATGTAAAATAAAATTCAATATAAATCATACGATTCAGGAGATTAGGGATTAATGTATATCAATAAAGAATTTTTTCCCGCCACGTAACGTAATAGATAACATAAACACAAATATAAAATAGAATTTGAATAAAATTCAATATAAAAAAAAATTTAACCAAAAAAATGGCTAAAAAAAATTCACACGAAAAACGCCAAGAAAAATGAAAAGAAAGAACATGGAACGTGGAAAAAAAAGATTTAGTAAATAAAGGTTGACAAAAACCATGATATGTTCTGTATTTATTTTTATTTGAACGTAACAATATTAATAGAATAGTAATATAATGATGGTCTATTATAGAGAGTAGTACAAGCTAGAGAGTAGTACATGCGCGTTTTTGTATTATCAACATTCGATTTTAAAAGGAAATTGGCTTTTCCAAATATCTTTATTATTTCTACTTTCCTTTTTAATAGGTATGATTTTGATTCACGTTTATCTGCATGCATGCATGCCATCATCACCATCATGATGTGATAACACTTTTTTTTATACAGAGTAAATAATATAATATTGTGGCGGTCTGCCCAGAACAAAGAGTAAAGTTACGTCAATCAGTCCCACTAAATCGAACTCTCGTCACACCCCTTTTCGTCTGTTCCTGTTAGGTTTCTCTACCTAATTACGCAGGCTTGTACTATCCCAGTCAGGCTACAACCTGATTACGCCGGTCAAGTACTACAGATATTCTTTAAACAACTACACACACAGGCGTGATCTGAAGGTACGTGAGTAAGTGGAGTAAAAGTATCTTTTTACAGCTCACTACGCAAACTTCCGAATCTTAGCTTCAGACTTTATTCAGTAACTTTATTCAAGAAATTACAAAATTAGTAATAGAGGTATTACAGGCTGTTAACCGTTTCTCACCAATATTACCGTTATCACGAAATAAAAATATTAAAAACGTATCAAATTATTACGGTGTATATCGAAACTTTTAAACTTATTGCAAAGATGTAACAACAAAAATATATCACTGCTTTGGCGTGTCTTATCTCTGCTGCTAAATCAAAACAATATGTTTCTATCTTTATTATTTAATTTTATTATAAACTGCGAACCAAAAGATTATTTATTATTTTATTACAAATTAGGTGAAAGATTTTCGTAATTATTCGAAATGTACCAAAAGAAAATTAAAATTATAAAAATTGTAAAAAAATGAGCCGATCCTTTTCACATCCTAAATTACCAGTCTATTTTATACACTTTCGAACTTATTTTCCTTCATCCTGTGTTGTCGCGTCTAAACACGTTCTTTTCTATTTTTAAGGATGACACACAAGGATGAAATACTTCGTACAAAGATGAATAATCTGTCATCTAGATGGTAACACACTCATCCGGTTACACTGTCATCTTAATGTCATCTCCNGTGCGCATCTCATGTGGAATTCGTGCACCCTCAAACATTTCCTCCTTCAAGGGGGAGCTCCTGCGACCCCACACTCATACCCCATAAATCACTCATTAACTGCAGATGCATTTCGCCGCACATTTTCAGTAATCTTTCGTACTCCTGTTTCGGAAGCTTGTAGATCCAGTCAGGTGTGACCAGTTGGAGATTCTTTGGTCGCAGCATTCCGACTGCTTGTGCGAGAGATCTTAACCTTTGCGCTATCTGGTATGTCCGTGATCCGTTCTGATGGGAATACCCTTGCAACTCGTGTTTTATCGACGTAGCCGTACGGATTTCTTGAAAAGTAGAAATATACTCTCCGAGCCTTCTATAAGCGTTTACCCGTTGTCCGTTAGGATTGTCTGGATCTGTGGCTACAGAGAGCAGCCCGGCTATGTCGTGATCAAACACTGCTTCCGTAAGATCATGTACCTCTTCGGGTGCGGTTATCGTATCCAAGACATATGGGAGTAACATGTCGTTCTCTTGCTGCACCACTTCATCACCCGTGGGTCCTCCCAGGTCTATTGTGTAACCTTCCGTTACCAGATATGCCCCTGTATCATCTAGTATAAGTTGTGCGCTTCTCGATAGTTCTAATAACTCTTCACGTAATCGGTTGACTCGTTCACAAAAGCTTTCGGAGATTTGTAGATGGGTCATGTTAAATGTTCTTAGTCGTGTTTCGGGAAATGTCGCATTTTATCCTTGTCTTTCATGCACGACTATTGTTCTCTGTTATCTCACGTGAGATAAAACCCCTTTGTTTGTAAGACCTTAGGCGATTTCCGTGTACAGGTCGGTGGTTCAATACTTCTCCATTGCTAGTCCTTAATATGTATGATCCATTTCCCAAAACTTGATGAATGAAATAAGGTTCTGTCCATTTGTTCCGGAACTTGTCGCCATAAACGTTTTGTAAATCTGATCGATATTCCAGTACTATATCGTTGTTTCTGTACGTCATAATGCGGGTTCTTTTATCGTAAGCCCTCTTTTGTCGTGCTTGGGCATCTTTTATGTTCTTGGACGCTTTGATCTTGTTGTCTGCAAATACCCCTACCATTTCACTGATTCTTCTATTGATTAGGTCCTCATACTGTCTTTCGTTAATTTCCGTGGCTGGCCACGTTACTATGTCGAGTTCTATGGGCAGTGTAGGTGCGCAACCATAGAGTAGGTAAAAGGGTTCGTACTTTGTCGTCCTATTCCTAATGGTCCGATATGCGAAAAGTGCCGGAGGTATTAACACATCCCAATCGTATGCTGTTTCTTGTACGCACTTTTCCAAAGCCCTACATAAGGTCTGATTGTACCGCTCTGTCAGGCCATTGCTCTGAGGGTGGTATGCAGACGTAAGTCTANCCGGAACTTGTCGCCATAAACGTTTTGTAAATCTGATCGATATTCCAGTACCATATCGTTGTTTCTGTACGTCATAATGCGGGTTCTTTTATCGTAAGCCCTCTTTTGTCGTGCTTGGGCATCTTTTATGTTCTTGGACGCTTTGATCTTGTTGTCTGCAAATACCCCTACCATTTCACTGATTCTTCTATTGATTAGGTCCTCATACTGTCTTTCGTTAATTTCCGTGGCTGGCCACGTTACTATGTCGAGTTCTATGGGCAGTGTAGGTGCGCAACCATAGAGTAGGTAAAAGGGTTCGTACTTTGTCGTCCTATTCCTAATGGTCCGATATGCGAAAAGTGCCGGAGGTATTAACACATCCCAATCGTATGCTGTTTCTTGTACGCACTTTTCCAAAGCCCTACATAAGGTCTGATTGTACCGCTCTGTCAGGCCATTGCTCTGAGGGTGGTATGCAGACGTAAGTCTATGATGGGATCCCATTATCTCTACTAGGTTCGCTACTACTTGGCTGACGAATACTGCTCCTCTGTCTGACAGTATCTCTCGCGGACATCCGTGTCGACATATTATTTCATCATACAGGAACCATGCGACGGTCATCGCATCTGCCTTTTCTATTGCTCTGGCTTCCGGCCATTTCGTGAAATAGTCCGTAGCTACTATAATGTATCTTTTCTTTGTGGACGTCAGTTTCAAGGGTCCCACGATGTCTATCCCTAATCGGTCGAACGCTTGCCCTACTTTAATGGGTCGCATTTCTTCGGTTCTCGTAGGTTTACCCTGTCGTTGACACGCGTCACAGGATTCTACGTAGTTCTTTATGTCTATGCCCATGGTGGGCCAGAAGTATCGCTTTCTCGTTTTATCGATTGTTGCTTTTATGCCGAAATGTCCCGCATTTGGCACGCTATGCATATTATGTAGTAATTTTGTTACGTTGCTNTTCAATATTACCCGTAATGGGCTATCATCCTTATTACGTTTGAATAATAAATTGTCTTGTACGATATAATGATTCGCCTGCTGCCGTAATTGTCGTCGTTGCTCGCTTGTCCAGTTCGGGGGAAAAGTGTGATTGATTAAGTACTCGGTTATTTGATTGTAAATTTCCGTGTCCATTTTCGAAAGGTTTCGCAAGTCCTCTTCTATTTATCTGAGTTTCCGGGTTCCCTCTATTAATTTTAGTACTGGATCCAGGATAAAGTGTCTGCATTGGCGTTAAGACGCCCTTGTTTATGAATTATTTCGTAATCGTACTCAGATAGTTCAAAGATCCAACGGGCAATCCTTCCTTTCGGTTGCGGACGATTCTTCAACCATGTGAGGGCTAGGTTGTCAGTGTACAAATCAAACTTGGGACCATGCAAATAATGCCTGAAATGTCGTACAGCCCAAATGGCGGCGAGGCACTCTCTTTCAACGACAGTATAGTTTTGTTCGGTACTGGACAGCAGTCGGCTAGCATAAGTAACGGGGTGTTCGTGATTCTCCGTATCCTTCTGTGAGAGCACAGCTCCAATACCACAGTCAGATGCATCGGTAGCGAGTATAAATTGTTTCGTGAAATCAGGGTACGTCATTATAGGTGCCGAAGTTAGACGACTCTTCAGCAAGTCGAACGCGGATTGGTGTTCACGCTTCCATTCGAACACGACGTCCCTTTTCGTAAGGTTATGTAACGGTTTCGCGACAGTAGAGAATTCTTTTACAAATCTTCTATAGTAAGACGCAAGTCCCAGGAAGGCTCGGACATTCGTTTTGTCTCTTGGGACAGGATAACTCTTCACTTTCTCAATCTTTGCCGGGTCAGGAGCTATCCCTTTTATTGTTATGATGTGGCCTAAAAATGCTAGTCTCGTTCGGAAAAAGTCGCACTTCTCCAGATTTATCTTTAAACCTGCATTCCTTAAGAGGGTAAAAACAACTCTTAGGTGCTCTTCATGTTCTTCGCGAGTTTTCGAATAGATGATGATATCGTCTATATATACGAGTACAAATTTCCACGCAACTTCATGGAAAACTCTATCCATCACTCTCTGGAATGTTGCGGGAGCGTTGATAAGTCCAAACGGCATCACTAGGAACTCATATATTCCAAATGGGGTAGTGAAAGCGGTCTTTTCGCGATCCTTCGCTGCTACTTCCACTTGCCAAAACCCTGATGCTAGGTCCAAGGTAGAAAAGAAAGCGGAATGTCCTAAAGCATCTAGCATATCAGCTATTCGAGGGACTGGGTAGGCGTCAGGTTTCGTAACAGCGTTCAGCTTTCTGTAATCAATGCAAAGCCTGAACTTCCCATTCTTCTTGCTAACCACTACTGTGGGTGCAGACCAGGGGCTAAACGACTTTTTGATCAATCCGTTCGTCAACATACGCTCTATTTCCTCCTTCAAGAAATTCAAGTGTCGGGGTGAAGTTCGATAGGGATGCAACTTGATAGGTTTCGCAGTTCCTACATCTATTGTATGTTGGTAGACGCCGGTCTTCCCTAACTGAGAGAGGTCGCTTGCTGCTAAGTTCGGGAATTCTCCGATAATCTTCGCAATTAGAGGTTTGTACTGGTTTTCCTCAAGCATTTCTGCTCCTCCTTGCGTCAGGTTACAACGTATGTCTTGTATTTCATTTTGCGGTAGTATTGAAATAGCTTCCCACTCTCGTAATTGTTCTTCGCATGTTTCGCATTTGTCCTCCCCGGTTTCAAGATATTTTTCACACCAGCAGGATGATTTTGGTCCCGTAACACTTCGTCGTCCTTGTTTACGCTTCTTCTTCTTTCTGACGATGTCGAAACAGTACGTTAGGTAATCATAGGTCTCCCACGTGGTATACTCCGAATTTGTGCGTATCCCTTCGGAGGTAATCTTATACTTCACGCTAGTCCCTTGCTGAGGCAGATTGTATGAGAGGCCCACAAAGTTTGCCTCGTTGTCATCGGTTTCCTCGCCTGAGTCTTCACTGCTCTCATTATTTTCCTCGTCACTTTCGCTATCACTTTCATCGTCGCTATCTGGCGACACTTCATTGGTATTCCGGCAAGGGATACTAATCGCTCCTTTTTCGTCTCTTAACGTCAACTTACAATGTTGATAATCAATAATCGCACCCGCTCTTCTCAGCCAGTCAGTGCCAAGTACTAGAGAGTATCCGGACGCGTCGATAACTTCCATATCTACTGCTACAGTTACGCTTCCTATTCTTACAGGAACTTGGGTTACAATTCCCAAACTAGAGCATTTTTCACCGTGTATACCCGTAATCCTTCTTTCGGAAGACTTCTCTACTCTTCGTCCCAATGACTCCATGAAACTCTTTGAGACAATACTGATGGAAGAGCCGCTATCAAGTATTACTTCGACCTTCCATCCTGCAACCTGGGCCTTGCACATCATAGGTGTATTTCCCTCTATTTTTGTATGGTTGGCGACCTTCGCTAATTTCGTACGTTTGGGTGCCAAAGCTTTCCGTACATCATTTCGGAAAGGTGGCATTGCCATGATCTGTCCTAAAGTAATGTTAGCTCTCGTGTTCAGTAGGTCAGAGACAATGGAATATGGTGGGGCAGCTTGCGTCATGTATGGTTGTTGTGGAGAAGGTGCTTTCCTTTTCTTCTTTTGTCGTGATCCTTCGGATACTTCTTTACCCTTTCCTGAGCGTAACCTTTTAGCAATAGGCTGGGCTGTTTGTTTGTTTGCGGATCCTTCCGCTACATTCACATTATTTGTGCTGGTCTTTAATAAGGGATTTGTTTCACTCGCACTCTCACCCTCCGGAGGTGCGCTTAATAGTTTAAATGCCGTGCTGTTTCCCATGTGGTAGCAGCGGGCTGCTTGACTTCTTCTTGTTGGGTCACGAATGTGTTGCCATTTGCGCCATCTAACGGTATTTGGTTTACGGATTGATTCGTCGCGACATTGGCTTGGGGCTGAACTGCTCTAGCTGGTTCTCGAGGCGGAAGTGTAGCGGGATTTCCTGGGTTTCCTTGCCTTGTAGGGCACGTTCTCGCTATGTGTCCCGCTTGCCCGCAGAAAAAGCAGCGAAACGGGTCATTGGTATTATTGTTGCGGTTCCATGTGTTCTGTCCTCTGATATCGTTGTTGTAGTTCGACCTTCTGTAGGATGTATGCGTAGGTCTCTCATCCCTTTCCGTAATCCTCTGTAACTTTTCGACGATTGGCGCAAGTGCCTTTTGTACAATGCGCTCTATTACGTCTTCTCTGTTTCTGTCCTGGTCGCGACTTGGCGTAAATCCCTGGGGGTTTACGTATGTAGTGGCGCCATACCCGACCGTGGCTTCAGGGTATGTCTGCGCATTCTCTTCGAATTGTTTCGCAATTCTAATTGCTGCTTCTAAGGAGGGACTTTCTTGGGACAGGATAAGGGGTCGCGCCTGGTAGGCAATATCCTTTCGTAATCCTTTTAGGAACTGCCAGACCTTTTCGTCCTCGCTCCATCTGTTCTCGCCGTCAATGCGTCTGATCAGTTTCTTGACGTCGTTAGCGTACTGCTCCACTGTTTCGTTCACTTTCTGTATTTTCATTGATAGTTCGAACCTCCATTGATTTATCAACGCAGTGGTTTTGAAAGTGGCTAAAAATGAGGCTTCGAACGATACTCGGTTTCTGTCGCTCCAATGCGTAATGGGGTTTTGTCCCTCTTGTGTTTCGCTGAACCATAGTCCCGCTGCACCTTGTAAGTATCCGGCGACGACTTGAAGTTTATATTCGCTAGTATACTGATTTATCCTAGCAGACCTGTTGAATTCCTCCAACCATTCCATAGGGTCTCGATTTTCTCCTCCAAACGTCGGCATCTTCGCATCATTTCTGATACGAAAGGCGTCTTGTAATCCCTTTATTAAAGCGTTGGTTCCGCTTTCTTCGGTGCTGCGACTCATTCCTCTAGTTATTCTTTTATTCGTCACGGTGGCTATTGTTTCGTAGAGATACGGATTCTTGTTGTCTTGTTACACAAATTTCAAGACGTTTGTCTTCGTCGTTGATCGTTTGATTTGTAAGAACTTTATTATGTTAACGACTGCTTTGTACTCAAAAATCTTATTGGGAACAGAAATTTCTGTCGTTTTTAGGACTATTTCGTATTGTTACGCTTTCTTTTGGCGGGAATAATCTTTTGGATTTTTAAAGGGGATATCTCAAACAATATAAACTCTAACTATATTTATCAAAATTCTCGTAAATCTGTGAAACACTACTTTTCTGAAGAATACTTTATGCCACACCTCACAGGAGGCACCAAAATCTGTGGCGGTCTGCCCAGAACAAAGAGTAAAGTTACGTCAATCAGTCCCACTAAATCGAACTCTCGTCACACCCCTTTTCGTCTGTTCCTGTTAGGTTTCTCTACCTAATTACGCAGGCTTGTACTATCCCAGTCAGGCTACAACCTGATTACGCCGGTCAAGTACTACAGATATTCTTTAAACAACTACACACACAGGCGTGATCTGAAGGTACGTGAGTAAGTGGAGTAAAAGTATCTTTTTACAGCTCACTACGCAAACTTCCGAATCTTAGCTTCAGACTTTATTCAGTAACTTTATTCAAGAAATTACAAAATTAGTAATAGAGGTATTACAGGCTGTTAACCGTTTCTCACCAATATTACCGTTATCACGAAATAAAAATATTAAAAACGTATCAAATTATTACGGTGTATATCGAAACTTTTAAACTTATTGCAAAGATGTAACAACAAAAATATATCACTGCTTTGGCGTGTCTTATCTCTGCTGCTAAATCAAAACAATATGTTTCTATCTTTATTATTTAATTTTATTATAAACTGCGAACCAAAAGATTATTTATTATTTTATTACAAATTAGGTGAAAGATTTTCGTAATTATTCGAAATGTACCAAAAGAAAATTAAAATTATAAAAATTGTAAAAAAATGAGCCGATCCTTTTCACATCCTAAATTACCAGTCTATTTTATACACTTTCGAACTTATTTTCCTTCATCCTGTGTTGTCGCGTCTAAACACGTTCTTTTCTATTTTTAAGGATGACACACAAGGATGAAATACTTCGTACAAAGATGAATAATCTGTCATCTAGATGGTAACACACTCATCCGGTTACACTGTCATCTTAATGTCATCTCCCGTGACCTTCGCAACATTTCGAAATCCCGTGCACATCTCATGTGGAATTTGTGCACCCTCAATATAACATTGAAAGTTCGAAAAAATCGAAACAAATATGTGTATATAAATAAAAATGAATAACTCAATATTATTCGTATGTACCACAGCGATAAATACATTTAGATAATATGGTATCGAGTCAATCCATATATAAAAAAGAAATTAAGCTTCAATTATTATTATTGTAAGTAAATTTGATGTATTAATAATAATAATAATTAAATTATTTAAATTATTTAAATCACATTAACAATACATTAATTCTTTTATTTTAAATGGGTATCCATAATAATAAATATTAAATAAAATTAAAAACGTAAAGCATTTATAGAAAAAATCAAAGGAATTTATTTAATAAATCAAATTAAGGTTTAAAATCCAGTTTGTAAGATATAAAAGGAGGTACTCGTGAATTACTTAATTATGAATTTTATCGTTCTCTTTTTTTCGAAATTTTCAAAAAAAAAAATCCAACTCGCAAATTTATTTTCTTCTTATTCATTTATTTCTTATTCATTTATTTTCTTGTTAGTTGAAATAATTTAAATTTTTATATAATTAATATATAATCTTTTCATTATATTTCATTCTCTGTAAGAAATTTTACATTGTATATTTAAGTATAAATATCTCGAGTTTCGAATCTTGTAGTTTCGTTTGTTCTTCTCTTTGAATAAGTGACATTGGCTTTCTTCAGATAATTTATATAAATATTTCCGTGTACAAAAAAAAAATTCTTACTTAAATATGAATCCCATTAGCAACCAAAATACTGTAAATGTAATAGAGATTCCATTTCCCCCATCGAGTGGTGAGGATGAAATCGTAAAATTACATTTAGAAAATGGAATTAAGAACGTTAACCAAACTATGAATGCGTTTATGATTTATCGAAAAGAATTTAATCATATTGTTAGAAATTATAATCTTGAACTTAAAGATATATCTTTATATGCTAGTATTTCTTGGAAACAAGAATCACAAGATGTTAAAAACCATTACAAACAATTAGCTAAAAGGGTTAAAGAACTTTTCAAAGAAAGGGCTCCTCTTTGTTTCATCCTCAGTGAGCCAGAATCTAGCACAAAAGATAATTATCCACATCCTAATAATTTTGAAGATTCTCTTCATTTATGTACGACTATGGATGATGATAAATTTATGAAAACTCTTCCCGGAGATTTAGCTTTAACTTATAGAGCAATCATTCAATCATTACCATTTTAATGGTGGGATCCATATTACAAATATTTTTATGCTTTTATGATAGAACCAGAAATTATTTTCACTCCCACACTATTTAGTTTTATTTATTTATTTTACTAATAATATATTTTTGTTTTCTTTACTTAAAAATTCAAAAAGATATTTATATGCAACAATTTACAAATATTTTAGTTACAGTAGATTACAAATATATTGAAAAATATATATATTTTCTTATTTACAAAATTTTCAGTATTTCTGAAGCTTATTGATTTATTTTCAGTATTTAAACCATATCAATTTTTGCAAAGCTATCTTCAAAAACAGGTTTTTTTTTCATTTTAATATTTTTTGATACTTCTAGAACTTTTTAGCATTTTTTAGTACTTTAGTTAAAGTTAGCTGATTTTAAGTGATTAAGTAAAGTTATTCAGAAAGTCTGAAATTATTTAAATATTAATTTTCGCGAAGCTAATTTGCAAATAGATAGAAAAAAGGCTTTTTCTCAACGAATAGACTCACAAATTTTTAGTAATTATAATAGTTTAAACTTTTTTTAATCATTTTTATCATTTTTATCATTTTTATTATTTATTATTATTTTTTATTTTTATTTTTTTTTTATTATTTTTATTATTTCTATTATTATTATTGTTTTTATTTTTTTTATTATTTTTATTATTTTTATATTTAAAACAATATAACCTTTAAAAATAAAAATTTTTTCATCTTTTTTATTCGTATACAGTAATAATATTTTTATTGCATTATTTTATTTTTACAATTTCTATATTTAAAATAAATGAAAAATTCAATAAAGTTTCTTCTGTTATAGGAAATTAATTAATAGATTCACTTGGATATAAACTTTTTGTGACATTTATAAAATTAGTTATTTTTACACGAGGGTATTATTACTAGGTCTTTTTTTTTTTGTTATATAAGATGATTCAGTTTTCATTTATATTAAATGGTTATTAAATTATTAAAAGTCATGGTATTAATCAATATAGAATTTCCAATTGATAATTTTTACCGATTTTTTTCTGGCAAATTATTTTATTAGGCTAATATAGCACAAATAAAGTTTATTTCTATAAGTTTTTTAAGTTTATTGAGTCATGGAAGTTTATTGCCCGTGAAAATATCAGCCGTAAAAAATATCAATAAAAATTGTATGGATTAGGAGAAGTAACTGGTTCATTGGCACTAAATATTGAACAAGTACAACAAATTTTACAGCATTCAAAAATGAATAGTGAAGAGCCTGGAAACCTTTTATATCAAGTATTTTTTCTTCTCTCATTTTATTCGCAATGCGTGGCGGCAAACACTATTATCTCAAAGTTGACCAGTTTAAAATTGATAATAATCTCGTTACACTTCTAAAAGTAATCAACATTTTACCCACAATGGTAATGCACATGTTATCACACTACCTGCCAATTCTGGATTATGTTCTGATTTAAAATTATATTCATCAAAGTTTAGAGAATCCAATTTTTATTTGCAACTTAATTCCAATGGAGATTTAAATAAGATATGAAATATTATATTAAATATTAGCATTGCAAATTGTCCAGGAAAATATATAAAAAAATTATGCGTGCTAATTAGGGACTATCTAATATTAAATTAAAATTACAATAGTAATAGAACCATTTAACGGAATGATTTCTAGTAATATACACATATATTTAACAAGATAAGATAAAAGCCCAAGTCCATGATGATATACTTGCAAGGCTTGTGTATTCATCACCATTGGACATTTACAAATGTTATTAAACTACTTATCATGTTATCTGATGAAAGTTACTAGTTGAAAAATCGAATATGAAATTACATTTTATTAAATTTTTCTGTTGAACATTTGCATATCATTGTAAAGAACAACCTAATACTAAATAATAAATAAACAAATAAAATAAAAATAAAAACCTATTCTTCTTTCAATAGTGAAGCATTTCATGAAACCGAGATTTCAATTGAAACTCAGTTTCAGATGTCTTTCATCACCTTTAATTTTATTTATCTTCAGTTTGCTTCATCTCATCTTCCCGTTTTTATTAATTCTTATTATTAATATTCCCATTTATCATTGATGTTATTAATAGTTTCAAAGCAAATTCATAATTTCAGTTCAGTAATCATTTTAAATCTAAACTCCCATTTATAAGGATTAATATATGCCTAGAAGTAAATTAAATAATAAATAAAAAAAACTTGACGAATTTTCTTTCCCCATTTAATTATTATGATTTCCATAACTTGTATAGGATATTTATTCACTCGATCATTTATTATATCTTCTGCTCTCTATTTTATTATTTAAATATTAATTAATTTAATAAATATAATTTAAAATAAATAAAATATTGAATATGTAAATAGTAAAAGTAATAAATAAAACATACCACCATACTTTTTGTTTTCTTGATTTCAATCTAATCCTTCCTTCTATATCATTCGAACATTTTACAACTTTTGATTTATTTTATGATGATTTATTTTGTAATGATGAACTTTTGGATTAATAATTGATTCTAATAATAAGTAATTAATTGAATGAATCAAATGTAAAAACATGCAAACATGAGATTCATTCATTCACAAATAATATTAATAATAATAATAACGATATTCCGATATTAATTTGACCAGTTTCTAACTGTATTTCGTTCGGTAACATCGCGTAATCTTCATGTTAATTCATCCATCAAACATTTCCACGTTCTTGACATATTCTATTTCCTTTAATATGAATTTTGGTGTATAGTTACTTGACGATTGATTGATTAAAATTGAATAATAAAGCAATAATAATAAATTTTATTATATATATTCCATATCTTCTATTAATATCATTTCAATAATTCCGGATCGATAGTATTTAATATTATTTACAACGATTATAATACTTTGATGTGCACAGTCTATATTGTTTAAAAATAAAATAAAATCAATAAATCAAAAAATCAAAATCAAAAATAAGAAATAAAAAAATAAAATGAATGATTAAAATAATGCATCCCATTATTTAAATTATAATATTATAAACATGCATAAAATTACCCTTTGCTTTGATGAATCAAATGTGGCATTTAATTGGTTAGAAAAATTAATGGTTTACATGATATAAATTATTATAATTAAAATTAGAATTATTAATTAGTGAATTAATTAATTAAGAATATATAAAATTAAAAAATAAATATGCCATTTTCAAAATATTATTATCTATTATTTACTAACCTCCCGAGTCACAAGATCATTTAATTTTAAAAACTAAAAACACACATACACAATCAATTCTATGGCTTTAACCGAATTATACTCGTTATTTAATTCCACTAATATTTGAATATGATCCAATCTAGTGCTATCATTATTATTAATTCTGTGGAACCTCGACCATCTTCAAAAAATATTTTTATGTTTTTTTGATAAAATTAAATAGTTTATTAATAATAAAGAAATAGTTTTTTGAATGAAAATATAATGAATTTGTTTTAGAGCAAAAAAAAAAAATTGCGGGGGTTTTTTTTACGTCATAAATAGAGGAAAAATATACTGGTATAAATTAAAATAGTCTATTAAAATCAATTATATTGTTTACATAATAAATTATATTTTTTCGGCAGATTACTTGAGCATAATGGAAACTCACAACCCGATATTTTTCAAGTAGTTAATCATTACATGAACGTCCATTTTTGACATAATAATATATTACCATCTTTGATTATTAAAAAGAATCTTTACTTTAAATAAAAAAATAATTAATTATAAATTTTTTAATCTAGAAATTTTTTACACGACCCGATAAGAATGTTAGATTTAAAGATTCCTGAAAATCAAGTTCCATTATTTTGCCGAGCTTAAATTCAAATAAATTTTCTTTTATTTCTTTAAAAACAAATATTTTTGTATTTACTGAGATAGATAAAATCACATTTAAATAAAATATAACACAACAATTATTAACTAAATCCTCAATTATGCAATACATATTTTTCTTATAATTATTTTTATTTTTATTTTTAAATATTAGGAATTTATAGTATAATTTTATGTAAAAATCAATATTTATTATTAATTAAATACAAATAAAATATAAAATGTCAATTAAAAACTTAAATTAATAGAACGACCCTAGCCTCAAACCCCGTTATATATATATAAGTTATTAACTAAGAGTTAGCGTAATAATAATCAAATACACATTGAATCTAATATATCTATATATCTAGTTGTACCTTAATAATAAATTTTCCATATAAAATGAGTAATAATTTTATTTATTTATTTAATAAATGTGATACACATTATTATTTAGTATTGTTGTTATTGTTGCAGATACTTTTTTTGTCTTTGTTGCTCTCGGTATTTCTTAATCATTTCAATACGGTCAAAAATTTCATCAACTTTATCATTTATATCTATTTTGATGTTTTTAATAGAAGAATTATTATTATTGTTATTATAATTATTTATTATTATTACATAATCATTAATAAGTAACTTTCAATTTACTTACTTTTAAGCTGTTCTTCAGTATTTTTGTAACTTGTTGTTAATTTTGATAATTGCAAAATCTTAGTTTTAGATGTTGCGTCAGTAATTAGTTTTGGTTTGATAGATGGTGTTGAATCAATATTATCATCATCAACATTTTCATTTTTGCATCGATCGTCATCATGAACATCGAGCGTAACAACTGAAGTATCTGATTCGGTACATTGTGAATCACCTGAAATCAAAAATGTTAGGTTTATATATATATTTTTAAAATAATTAATACAAAAAGCTTGATATTTACGAATATCATTTGATTCTTCATTATTTCTTTTATTCAAATATTGTTCATTTGCTTGTTCTTTAATTTCACTATAAATAAAAAAATAAATTAATAACTCTATCTCATTTTTAATGTATCTCGTTTTTAATGTATTTATTTTTGAGAGTACATACAAACATTTTAATGTTGATAGGATAATGGAAGCCGAGACAGCAGAAATTGTAATTAAGGTAATAGATAACAACATTCTTTTTGATATTTATAAAAGATAGAAAAAAAAATATAATTAGCTTTACACAGGAAAATATAAATCAAAGATAGATAATAAAATGTTCATGTTAAAGTTACCTGAAAACAAGATTTTTATGGAAGGAAGTTAAGAGCAGTATTTAAAGCAAAGATTAAAGTAAAGTTGTTTAAGAGTAAATAATAACAAGTAGTAATATTTATATTTAATTTCATGTTAACATGACGCGTCTGAATTTAAGCATGTAAACAATTTCTTATTTTTTTTATTTGATTGAGTGTTACGTGAAATTTTAATATTCTCTATAGCATTTTCTAATAGTTACTTAATTCATTTATTCAATATATTTAATATAATCGACTTTTTTTAAATGATAAAACTACTAGACAAATGTAGTATATTTTTAATTTTGTATAGTATAGTTGCATTTATTATGATTATGTAATTGGGATGTTTACTAAATAAGTAAGCAAACATCTGACTGATTTTTAAAAAAAATTTTTGTTTACTCGATGACTACTGATGGTAATTATTAAATTTAAACTCAGGAATACTTAAAAATATTTTTTATCAGATTCACAATACAAATCAAATGATTGATTGTTTATTTTTTTTTTACAATGTTAATCATATAAAAAAAAAATATTTATCATAGAAAAAAAAAGATATAAAAGACCTCCATAATCCCCATAATTTTTTTTTCGATAGTTTCAATTTTTCAAACTTTACTTAGGTATTTAGACAGGTTAATCATAAACATACAATATTTTTAATTATTTTAATAAACTTTTATTTTCTTTCACGATTATCAAATATGAATCCGTCAAGTAACTCGAAAAAACCTTCATTTTTGCGACTTCTATCAAAAGAAAGAGGAAATTTCAAATCTGAACACTCGACGTTAGTAACCCAAATGAAGGTGTTGGCAGTCTCCAATTCTTCTTTTCGTGCATCTAGCTCATCCTCCAACGCTGAGTTAGACTCAAATAATAATGAATTAGACATCACCATTGCAAAATTAGACACACAAAATAAAAAATTGGAGGCTAAAAATGCTGAACTAAACGTTCACAACCAAGAATTAGTAGCCACAAATGCTGAGCTAGTTGCCCGAATTAAAGAATTGGAGGCTTCAAATACCCGAATCGATGATCAGAAGAAAAAAATTGTTACTTTGAATGATAACTTAAACGTGCGCAACCAAAAATTAGAGAATTTAAATAAAGAATTAACCATACGAACTAAAGATCTAGAATCTTCAAATGTCGAGTTAACTGCTCAAATAAAAGAATTAGAACGTTCTAACACCAAATTGAATGATAAGAAAAAAGAATTGGAGGCTTCAAATTACAAGTTAGCTGCACAAACTAAAGAATTAGAAGCTTCTAACATTAAGCTAACTTTACAAAATAATGAATCCAAAGCTACTAATGCCCAGTTAGCTGTAACAAAGGTGTATGCGGATTCAACTGCTGAAATAGATGCATTGGCAGCCCAAGAGAAAATAAAGACCTCTAATCTTGAGTTAGCCTACAAGGATTTGAAGGCTTTCAATGCAGAACTAGATTCTAAAATTAAAAAAGTCGAAGTTTTGAATGCTGAGTTGATGGCTGGCAAGGAAAAATTGGAGGCGAGATGTTCTGAAATAACAACGAAAAAAGATGAATTGGAAACTAAAGTAAGTTTATTAATTTTTGATATATTCAATTTTTTCTCTTTTTTCTTGTTCAAGACATTCAGTCTATAACACGTTTTCAAATGTATGTATCTTTTTTAGCTTACGAAGGATATTGAAGGATGGAAAGATAAATTTAGGAAAATTCTCATCGAACATGAAGAATTAAAAAGTGATCTTGATGGGGTATTCTCAATTAGCAGTTTTATTTCATCATATTTTGTATAAATGTATGAGCTTTATAAATATTTGAATTTTATAAATAAATAAATGAATTTTTAAAATGTATGAATTTAATTACGTGAAAAAAATTGAAAATTTAGAACAAGAACGAAATGAATTCACTAGTATCCTTTGTAAGGAGTTTTGGAATAGATTAATTACTTCCATAATACCAGATCTCTAATGAAAGATCTAGAATTACCGATTCAAGTTACACCGGACAGACGAAATTTCATTTCTTTCGGAGCAGTAGATGATGGGACAGTTACATTTCGATGACTTAGATAAATTTTGGCAGATGAACAAATTTGGCCAAAAGACCAACACGAAACTTTGGTGACTCTCACATCTAAAGTTAGTCTTGCCAAAATTAGTGGTATAGAATAGAATTTTGTGTGATGAAAATTCACTGATATTTTTTAACTCATTCAATTTACATCTAAACGTTAATTCCGATACATGTTAATTTTAATACATACTATAAACGTTGCCGAAGTATGCCCGGAATGTAATCAAGAAGGGGATAATTTGTGGAGGCGGTGCAAACCGTCAACTCAACACTTTTCAAAAATGATTTTAATAAATAGACAAGTGAAAATGATACAATTGATAAATTTATTCAAGATGATCAAATAAATGCTGATGATTATTATTCAAAAGTAAACCTTATAATAGATTTCATGATATTAAACAAATAGCAAATGATTGTTATGGTTCTATTTATTATGCGAAGTGGACTGATGAATATATTATAAGATGGGACATTGAAAATCAACAATAGAAAAGAAGAGACCGGCATGAAGTGGTATTAAAAAAGTTTGATAATATTGTAGATAAAATGAATATTTAAATGAAAATTTAAATGAGGTAAAGTAATATACGAAAATTTTCGAAAATATATAATATATATATTATTTAGATGGTAATTCGCTTGAAAACAAGTGGTTTTTTCATTTTTTGTGGAATTGCAAAAGATCCAGAAACTCACTAATATATGATGACTTCATATTATTTTAAAGGGGAAGTCTTAGAAATTATTAAAATAACTAGATGGTTTGGATATGACGACTTCGTTGCCGCCATGTAATTAAAATTTATACACACAATTGTTATATAATTAAATTAAAATAAGAAAATGAAAAAAAAGAAGGGAATAATGTTTATTATATTAAAAGGGAAAATGGATCCAAAAAAGATTACATCACGATTTTCATCCTGGAAATATTTTATCAAATAAATTTAATAGTATTTCTCCTTCATTATATATCTCAGATTTTGGTCTAAGTTAGTAGAACAAAATGCAAAAAACATGAAAAAGACGAGTTTTTGGTGTATTGCCTATTTAGCTCCGGAAGTACTGAGTGGAGAAGAATATACCAAAGCAGCCGATATTTATTAATTTGGTATTATAGCTTATAAGATAGTTACTGGTTTTGCACCATACAATGATATTTCACATGATAGAGAATTAGCTAGAAAAATATGTATTGGATTACGACCAAAAATTCCATTTTGTATTCCAAAATTAATTACTAGATTATTTATGAGATGTTGGGATGCACGAGTCCCTTATAGGCCCACTTTTGAAGAATTGAAAAAAGATTTGTAAAAATATGATCTAGATTATTATAAATATACTGATGAAATCTCAATCCAAATTGAAAATTCTGAAAAATTTTCCAAAAACCTAAAATTTACAAATTCAACAACCCCAACTCCAATGAATAACAGAAGCAATCTATACAAGTAGACTTCTCAATTATTCAAGTTTTCCAAAACCTAAGAATGATGGAAATTTTGAAAAAGAACTTTAAGAATTAACAAAATCTATTTCTGCTTTAAGTATTGGTAAATATCAATTATATTCTTGTCTGTTTTATTTTTTTGTTATTAAAAATATTAATGTCTGTTTTATTTTTTTGTTATTAAAAATATTAATTTATGTTTATATTTATTAGTTGCATCTGAATTGCATGTACCTAATTTTTAACTATTTTTTAAATATATTTTTATAATTATTTTACATGATTCTAGTTTCGAATATATTTTTTGTCAGATTTTTTTAAGTATGAATAGTCATATTAAATTTATGTGCCGATCTGAAAACTCATACAGATACTTTTTCAATTGAAGAATTTAAAATTTTCAAGTTTTGTCAAAGAAATAATTATAATAATATTCATTTTAATTTGTTTAAATTTATTTATTTTATTCACATCCAAAAAATATCTAGTTTATTTATAAAAAATTACATGTGATGTAATAGCAGTTAATACAGTAAGATCTTAATATCTTCGTTCAAAATCGACTTCCAGATTTTTAGGAACTGCTAAACCAAATAAAGTTGGTTTAACTTGTAATTCGTCTTTGTGAATACTCGGTTCGGTAATTTTCCAAGAATATTTTCGAACTAAAAGAACAGAGAATACGAATTAAAATATTGTTAAGAACATTAATAATTATACAAATACATACTTATGCCTAAAAAATTTACCGAGCATGGTCAAGAAAACTCTTTGTTCGGCTAATGAAAGATTCATTCCAATACAAATTCGATTTCCACAACCGAATGGAAGATACTTATTAGCTGTATCTTTTTCATTGGCAAATCTTTCTGGTTTAAATTTATACGACTCTTCCCATAATTCTTCTAAATGATGTGAAGCATAAATCTGTGGTGCTAATATTGTGCCTGTGGATGTGCAAAGGATAGAAAGTAACGAATAGAATGCAAAGAATAAAAATAAAGAATTAAAATAAAGAATAAAAATAATATATAATATATAATATAGAAAATACAATATTAACCTTCCTTTATTGCATATTCGCCTAATCTCGTATCTTTCTGAGCTTTTCGATAACTGGCTACTGGAGCTGATGGATGAATTCTCAAAGTTTCTTTGATTACCATATTAATATATTTTAATTCTTTAATTTGTTCAGAATTTGGTATAATATTTTCCTTTTCATCTCCTAGAATTCTAATAGCTTCTTCTCGAGCTTTTTCTTGACATTCTTGATTCATTCCTAAAAAATAAATCGCTGCAACTAAAGCTATTGCTGTTGTTTCATGTCCTGCTACCAAAAATAATTTCATATCATTTAATAATTCTTCAGTAGTTAACCGTGATTTCGAATCATCTCGGGTTTCTTCAGCTTTTAACATATAATAAAGTAGATCTCTAGGTCCGTCATAATCATCATTATTTACTTTTTTAAATTTCAAATTTTGTTTTCGTTCTTTTATAATATCATGCATAACCCCACTTAAATAATCAACTCGATTAAAAAGTTCAGGACGCCTAAATCCAGGAATTTTTTCCAGAATAGGAAAGAGAACATATTTCCTATCGGATATTCCGTAAACTGCTGTAAGATACGCTTTTTCTAATTCACTCCCTGTTTTTTGAATTCCCCTAATTCCCCTAAAGTTATAACCAAATGTGGCTAAACCAAGTACATCTAAAGCAAAACTATTATTTATTTTATTTTCAAGTTTAGTAATTCACAAATATAATATAATAAATAAATTAAATAAATAAATATAAATATATGAAAAATTGATAAATATTGTATATACCTCTTAATAAAATGAAAAATATCAAAAGTAGGACTTTTTTCAGATGCTTTATCCATTACTTCAAACAATTCTATGGCTAATTTACCAAATAATTCTGATGACCAACCATGAGAGAATGCTGGATTTGATACTCTTCGATGTCTTAAGTGAGCCTATTTATATGTCGAGAGAGATTATATAAGAGAGAATATAAGATAGAAGATATAGGATAAGCGAAAATAAGCGTAAATAAGTGTAAAATATGAATAAATAAGCTTAAGGAAATTATTACTACCTCTTTGATTTCATATAAAAGATTATCATATCCAATGAATTTAAGTTCTGCTTTCGAAATTTTATGTTCCTAGTTTTCAAATAAATAAAGTTATTATTTATAATTATTTGATGTAACTTAAAGTACACATCAGGAAATTTTTTTAATCGTAAATTTACGCAAGAATTACGCAAAATTGCGTAACGTATAGATTACGTTAAAAAAACTTCCTGATGCAATAATACTTACATTTCGCTCCAATTTTAGAAACGTGTCTTTGTAAATATAAGGAATGT
Organism: Diversispora epigaea; assembly: GCA_003547095.1. Taxonomy (NCBI): domain Eukaryota; kingdom Fungi; phylum Glomeromycota; class Glomeromycetes; order Diversisporales; family Diversisporaceae; genus Diversispora; species Diversispora epigaea. Next base: position 45,150 of record PQFF01000186.1, on the reverse strand, counting down.
TTATGTATATATATATAGGAGAGAAAACAAATAAAAGTTTAAATTGATATTTCATTATTACTTGCTTTACCTGCTCTTTGAAAAACTTCTTTCATTAATTCAGGTTTTGAAATAACGATTATCCATTTTCCCATTAATATATCGAAATACTTTATTTATTAAAAATAAATATCATAATAAATAATAATGAATAATATTACAATAAACGATTATGCAATTTTAAATATAATTACTTTAAGTATCCCATACTTATTAAGCGATTCGATTAAGTAATGTCTAATTATGTCGAGTAAAGGTTCTCTTGCTAGATAAAATTTTAAATTAAGTTGGACAGTTTGAATTAAAGGAAGAGAGGGAATCTGACGGAGCTCAGGTGAAATAATGAAAAACTTCTTAATGATGTAATATAAAAAGTAGAAGAGAGAAAAATAAACTCCATAGATGATAAACATTTTGTTATATTATTCTTTTCAGATCAAAAAAAAGCTTTTATATGTTTAAGGAAACCGATAATCAATTTTTTTAAGTATAAATTTCCTTTTAGATTTTACCCACGATCAAACATATTCCACATGTCGTATTGTAACACTGACATTGTATATTTTAGTGTAGCGATCTACGACTAATATAAATCAGTCATTGATTTATAATTGTATATTCATCACTTCAATACATTATTTCGTATAGAAGACGGTTCACGAGGTGTTGACTCCGAATTCACATAATTTATTTATTAGAACAGAGAATAATAACTTATAAAAATATTATTTACCTATCTTGAAAACTTGATCTTCATTTAATAAGGTGATGCCAATGACGAAGGTGAAGAAGAGAATATATCATGATTATTTTTCAGCGATATTTGATAGAAATAATAGAAATTAATTACTTGGAAAAATAAAAATTATATTCTGCCTCGTGGGTAGATTCACAATTCATACATACAATTATTTTATATTATTGAATAAAATATTTTTAATATAAATATAAATAATAAGGAAAATCGCTCAAAAGGAAATAATCTTCGTGTTTTTGGCATTTTATTTTTTTTAGTTTTGGGATTTTCTTTTTTTTTTTATTCAAAATCATAGTGTCAAGCCACTGCATCAAGTCTAAAAGTTGTGAGATGCACTTTGTGGTTAAGATCAATTTGTTCTTTTGACGATCACCGTTTCATTTTTATAAAAGCCTTTTAAAAAACAAGTTTGAAACAATTATTTCATTTTATTTTATACAATAAATATAAGATAAAAGATTCTATTTATTTATTTTTTTTTGCGAACTATATATGGGTCCGCCACAGCAAAAAGGGTTTCGGGTGAATTTTGAGATTTTGTCATGATTTTATGCATATCAACTTAACTAATTGGAAAATATATTTTTCCGTTCTTGTATATTAGTAAAAATGGCTGAAATTGGAATTTTTTGGATGGCCTTTTTTAATATTAATAAATAAATGGATTATAATATTTATTTTGATAATGAAAGTGCATGTAAAAATTTATCTCACATTATAAAGATGAAAATTGTAAAATTTAAATTTAATCGTAAATTTAAGTCACGATTTAAAACCGATTTTTCTCGAAATCGGATAATTTTAAAGAAACTCCTTTAATTGATATAAATTAAAATTTCTCAGCGTCACGGTTTGTGATTGATTCATTTTCATTATGTAACACTTTTATTGTTATTTTTATTAAACATTTAAAATAAATAAAGCGTATTGTTCCATTTCACAAATTTTTTTGCAACGTATAAATTATTGTTTGTTTTTTTTCAACGTAAATTACGTAATTTTTATGGGTCGTATAATATTGCGTATATTGCGGTTTCCTTTTCCGAGTAAAGAAATTACACCCGAAAATATTATTAATACTATTCTTTATTGTTAAATAAATTATTTTAGATCACACATTAACACACACAAACACACACACATTTGCGATTCAAAAAGAGAAAATCTATCCTAAAAAAAAACTATTAACGGAAAAAAAGGAAAAATAGTTTCTTATCATATCATTGCACAAAATATATTATCTCTTAAACCGTCCAGCGGGCAAATTTGCCAAAACATAGTAGCATGTGAAAATTGACGGTTTAAGGGATAAAATCTAAAAATAAATAAAATAGATGACATGACATTTGATTATAATACGTACTTGTTTATTTGATAAACAATCAATAAATCGGATAATTACTTGCTATGTCAGGTGTTAAATGCTTTCTTTTTTTTTCTATTTATTTTTATTTATTTTTACTTTTACATCTACTTTGTCGGCATCATCACCATAATCACCATTTTTCATCCTCGTTTATTAAATTAAATTACCATCTTTTGTTGAGGGATTATTATTGTCTACTATCGATATAATTTTTAAGTCACGAGAAGACCAGTCACGTATTACTATCATGTGAGACCGGGATTTTGGAAAATTTTATAAGTTTAAATAATATATGTATATGTTATATACTTAGGCACATCTTTTTCTACTAATACAACTTTTCCATTTGCATAGCACAAACCTGGAGACTCTCTAGCAAATTTCTTAGCTCTACACACTTCGCAGAAAATTGTGGTTGGAAGCTGGAACCTTTCGAACTGAGCAAACTCAAAAAAGTTCTTCGCATCATAGATATTTTGTAGATTCTGATAGCATATACGGTATTGGCGTGCCCGATTTGTTTGTCTTTGTCTCAAAAGTTCATAATTCTCTCTCTGTTATTTTCTCCATACGTTGACTACACGTTTCTAAATTCTTTTATAGTTGCCTTCCTTCTGGTAAAAGCGGCTTATTATAGAATTGGCTGAATTCCGTCTGAAATTCTCAGAAAATTTTTTTATTTTCGTGCATAAAGTGAAAGGGATTATTTACATAAAAATGGAATTGACAAAAATTTACTATTTCTTTTTTAATTCATTATTTTTTTTATCCAATCGATTCAGACTTTTATCCTTTTGACTTGTACCTAATAAATTTTTTTTTAAAACATTAAATTGATAATTAAAATTTATTTCTTCAAAAAATTATCAGTACAAAAATTTTCATAAATTATTTTAGATTATTACAAAAAGAATCAAAATTTTATTCTTAATATATATTATACATACAAAACATACCAAAACATAATAAAAAAAAATAAAGTGAAATTTTCAAAAATTATCTTTTTATTTCCAGTCTGTTACTTTTCCACCATCATCATCATCAGAAAACTTTTTGGGGTATAAATTTACAGAAATTTACGGGACTTACAGAAATTTATATCTAAAAAAATCAATTTTTTTAACTTTGATCACTATTTATGAGACAGGAAGCGATTTTTACTAAGATATTCCTATGACAGATCGAAAGATCTGGTTCTTAGATACAAGATAATACGTGTTTCATTTCTGTAGCATCAATATTCGCGAAGATATTCACGTTTAAAGTTTCACATCTATGAAAAAATTTCCATGTAAATTTTTCAAAAATTTTCGTAATTCTGCCGGAAATTTCTATGACGTCACGTGAATTTCTGGCAGAATTACGAAAATTTTCAGAAGATTTACACAGAAATTTTTTCATAGATGTGAAACTTTAAATGTGAATATTTTTGCGAATATTGATGTTACAAAAATGAAATACATATCTTGTAGCTAAGAACTAGATCTTTCAATCTGTCATAGGAATATCTTAGTAAAAAATTGCTCCCTGTTTTATAAATAGTGATCAAAGTCAAAAAAATTGATTTTTTTAGGCATAAATTTCTGTAAGTCCTGTAAATTTCTGTAAATTTATGCCCCAAAAAGTTTCCTGATGATGGCGGGATCCTTTATCCTTTTTTGGTTTGCTTAATAGATTTTGAAATGACAATTTAATTCGTCTTATCAAAAATTGTCAGCACAAAATTTTCCAAGACCTTGCATAAATGAATGTTTTCTCAGTTTAGGCAATTAAGCTATTAATCTTGATACAATCAACTTTAAAAAAATAAATTAAACCAGTTTTTACTATAAAACATACAAAAAAAATGTAAAAAAAACTTCTAGAAATAATAAATCCAGTTTTTGTTGATTATCTGTAAAATTTCTTATCTGTGAAACTTCTGTGAAGAAATACATGTTCGTGAAATGAACCAAATTGTCCTATGACAGGGACAAGCCTACAACAGGGGTGTTACAACTGAAATTTAGTAATATAGATTTAACTTTTAATTAGTAAAAAATAAAGTTTTATATACGAGAACGATTTATAATTATTTGATAATATCAAGTCAAATTTTTAATAATTTTAATCGTTTTTAGTCGTGTCTAAGTAAAGTTCAGATTTTAATTAGAAAATGTCAAATATAGTATTAATAAAACTTGTAGCCCTTATTTTAAGCTACAGGTTTGTATAAGATAGTTGGTACTTATTATAAATAGTTATTAAAATCAAAGGACATTATGGTCATTAATTCAGTTTAGTATTTTTGGTTAATTTCATTTAAAACACAATTATTACACAAGCAAACATCAGATTTTAACAAATAAGATATCATAATAGTCCTTTGTTAAGGGATTCTTTTAAAAAAAATTTTATACAATTTGAATTATTACTTGTGTATAATTCACCTTAGAAATTTATTAAAAAATTTATTAAAAAATAGTTGGCCAGATACTTTTGGCAAGTAAATGTACTAATTTTTATAAGTGATAAAAAAAATGATTTTTTATTTATTTTTATTTATTTATAGTGATTACTGAAAATGATTTTTGAATAAAAATTAAATTTTTTTTTAATAAAAAAAAATAGTAAAAAAAATTAATTTTTTATAAGTGATAGTAAAAAAATAATTTTTTTTTACTATTTTTAGTAAATTTATTTTTATAATAATTATCGAAAATCATTTTCAGTAATTACTCACTATAAATAAATAAAATAATTTTTTTTATAAAAATAAATTTATTAAAAATAGTAAATTATTTTTTTTTTACTATTTTTATTTTAATAATAAATTTATTTTTATAATAATTATTGAAAATAATTTTTGATAATCACTAAAAATAAATAAAATAATTTTTTTGTAAAAATAAATTCATTAAATAGTAAAAAAAATTATTTTTTTACTATTGCTTATAGAAAATTGTAAAATAATTAATTTTCTATTAGCGATAATAAAAAAAAATAATTTTTTTTACTATTTTTAAAATTTCAGAAATTATATAAATACTTGCTATTCTTTGGGTGGGTAGGTGGAGGTTATTCTTTACCATTATATAAATTTTTGACCTTTTTTTTTCTATTTTGGGTTATAAAAATCTTTCCAAAAAAGAGTATTATTGGCGATTGATTGAACTTAAGAACTTACCAATACTTACCAATTGGATTAAAGTATTTTGTACTGTGACTTCACCGAAAAAGGAATAATGATAGGTAAAAATCTATACTATTATAATGAAATTAAATGTTCTTCAAGTAATTCTATAGATCTATTAGAATTTAATGTTCCTTAAATCAATATTATTTTATTATTGCAAAAACATCTCCAAATTATGACTCCTTCTAAATTTTCAGCAGTTGGTTTTAAATAATCAACTTTGTATTTTTCATTTTTTTTATGATTCAATTATTAAAAATTTTAAATCTGGATTTATCACTTCAAATAATTGAATTCTATTCTGTAGTTCAATTTTTTTTCATTCTGCACTTATCATTATTTATGCATCAGGAAATTTTTGGAGATGAAAATTTTGAAAGTTTTCACCACCTTCAAAAGTTTTTCAATTTTTTTGACTTCACTCACAATTTAGGAAGTACAGAGCAGTTTTCTACTAAGGTATTTATTTTTAAGATAGATAGAATGGCCTTGTTCTTGGCTACAAAATGATATGTGTTTCATATTTTTAGCATTGATATTTGTGGAGTTATTGTAGTTTAAACAAAAATATCTGGGATGAAATAATTTAAAAAACTTGTAAAAACTTTTGTCATGGTTTCTTTAAACTCAAATAACTCTGCAAATATCAATGCTAAAAATATAATACACATCATTTGCAGTCAAGAATAAGTCTGTTCTATCTTAGAAATACCTTTGCTTCATAAATTGTGAGAAAAATTAAAAAAATTGAAAAAACATATCCACTATAATTTTCTTTATATTGTTACAGAAGAAACTGGTTATTTATTATTACACATATCAAAATCTTCAGTAATTTCTTTTAAAGTTTTGTTCTATTGTTTTTAATATTTTTATTAATTGGTTCTCATCATGTTTTGATAGAATTTTAGGTCTACTAGAACTTAGTAATGTTGAAGTCAAATCTTGTTCATTAAATTTTTTTATAATATCTTCTATAGTTTATTTGGGATGCTTTAATATTTCAGTAATTTCTTTTTGTGTATGTTTTTCTCCTTTATATAAACTAAGTATTTCTTCATGTTCAAAATCAGTAACACTAGTTGAATGAACGAAAACAGGCAAAATTTTTGGTGACTAATAGACAGGAAAATTTGTAGATGATTCAAGAAATAAGAGTTGATAATCTTAGTCAATTATCAATTGATCTAAGTAATTCAAAAGTATCTGTATCTCAAAATAATTCATTAATGACAATACATATTGTGTGATATCATAAAACTGCAGATACTATAAATATGTAATTTTATTGTGAATTTTTATTATTACAAAATGAAAAATGTTACAACATTAATTTCTTGTTCAATTGATCATATTAATGGCCAAGAATGGACATCTTCTGATGATGATGAATTATTTAGAAGGTATACAAATTTTCCATAAATAATGACTTTAGTACTAGGAACTAGAGTTATGTTTTTACATAATCATTTATTTTCTAATGGTTTACATAATGGATCAATTGGAGCTGTACTGGAAATTCCTGATGAAGAAAATATATTAGTTGTATTTCCATTAGCACAAGGAATTTCTTGTGCAAAAGTTATTAAAGAAACAGTTTATTTTAATATTTATGGATCACCAGCATAACATAAACAATTTCTATTACAAAATGTATTTGATTTGACTGTGCATAAAATGCAAGGATTGGCATTGACTCATTCTACAGTTTCAATTGATGAGTCCATGTTTACTACTGGTCAAGCATATGTTGCTTTGAGTCATTTACCATCNGGTATACAAGTTATAAAGTGTTATAATGGTGTTATGGAACTTTTAGCCTTTTGGGCGTTTGGTTCTGGGGTTGTCGAGGTGTGGTTGTTGTTAGGTGGGATTTTTACGTCGACCGGACGTTACTTCCAAATATTTTCTTTGTTTATGACTTTGATAAGGAAAATACTTACCTTATAAGGTGCTCGTGGCCTTAAGGTGGTTGGTCAGACCGTTAACCGTAAATTGTTATAGTCAATTTTTATTCTTCCTGTATTTATTATTAAATATTTTAAATGAATAAAGATAAGACCTCATCAGTCTCATTCCACTACAAGACGCTCAATTGGAAAGTACCGTGACAGTACTAAAAAGAGAATTACATGAACGATTCCACCAAAACGGAGCACGAATCTACCAAATAGCGACACGAATACGATCATTATTTCAAGTAATAGGAACGCCGTACGTCAGAAACTTTCGAAATGTTACGCCAGATTGGATCTATAAACTGCCAAAATCAGAGTTCAAAAGATTTTTACAGCTTTGCGAAACAATGGGTACACAATTAATGGAAGATCTTTTGGAAACAAGTGTAGGGTTGCAGGAGCTCCCCTTTGAAGGAGGAAATGTTTGTGGCAAAGTAAATTGGTAATCAGGTGAAATGTCACGGGGGATAACATTTTGTGACACTAGATGAACTTTCAGGTGATTGTCATCCTTGTACGAGGATGAAGGATGACGCACAAAGAATGAAGTATGAAGTACAAAGATGAAGTGTAAACAAAAGAGAAAGTATAAATACGACTGTTGTCGGAAGTTAGTTAGTGAGAGATAGATATATTTTTAATAACACAGTTAGAAATAATTCAGAACAATTCGAAATACTTTAATAAATATTATATAGAAAAGTAAACTTCATTCAGGAACAGGAAAGATACGTCACGCTGTAATATTTCTGTTGTTAAATGATACTTTGCTTTTAAAACTTTATACTTTATATTTTAATAAACTTATATTTTGTGTCGTAATATTGCGAAATATTATTAAATATTGTTTGATACTGCGTTACTACTTTTACTCCACCTTACTCACTGTGCCTTCATGATTAATTTGATTATTATTTGATTATTATTATTATTTATTATATATTTATTATCTATTTCGAGATAGGCAAGTTTAGATCGATTGATTGCTTGACCTATTGGCAGATAGAGCGTATTATTATTTGTTTGTGTGATGCAAACTGTGAGACTGATTTGAGAAATTGTTCGAAATACTCTGCACTCCTGTGACAATACAAACCAATAAAGAAGAAATAAAAATTTTCTAATCCTAAAAAAATCTAAACTAAAGAAAAACTATCCTAAGCAAATGAAGAATGATTAGTATTGAATTTATTGATAACAAAAAAGACAAAATAAAAAATAAAACTTTTACTTATCTAATAAAATTTAAACTAAAGAAATCTATTCTAATAAATTCTAAACTAAAGAAATCTAATTAAAACTATCAAAAAAATAAAATTAGTATCTATCAATCGTGAACATGCCATGCATATACATCAACTCCATCGATTTATCAATTCTATTAATCATCAATGCTAGTACCAATGAGATTTAATCTAAATTAGATAGATGAATGCAAGAATAGATTATTATAAATATTTGTAAAATATAAATAAAAAATTAACTAAATAAATATCAAAATACCAGAGAAAATTATTTCAGAAGTATTCATTATCCTACAAGAAAGATACATGCTCCAAACAGGAAATAATGGAATTGATATATAAAAAATGTAGTTAGTAAATTACTTTGCTGAAAATTTGAAAAAAAGGATCAAGAAATTACTAGTTCACTTACATAATAAAAATTATCTGCTTTGTTGACAAGCTAAAAACAAACAAATAAAAATAAAAATATGATTAAAATTATAATGCATGCATTATTTCTTTGAAAACAATCCAACAAATAAATTTATATTAAAATGAGTTGCATGTATAATTCTATTATTCTATTAATACATAATTGAATAATAATACCAATAATTAGAAATAATTCAGAATAATTCGAAATACTTTAATAAATATTAAATAGAAAAGAAACTTCCTTCAGGAACAGGAAAGATACATCATACTGTAATATTTCTGTTGTTGAATGATACTTTACTTTTAAAAACTTTATATTTTATATTTTAATAAACTTATACTTTGTGTCATAATATTGTGAAATATTATTAAATATTGTTTGATACTGCATTAATACTTTTACTCCACCTTACTCACTGTGCTTTCATGATTAATTTGATTATTATTTGATTATTATTATTATTTATTATATATTTATTATCTGTTTTGAGATAGGCAAGTTTAGATCGATTGATTGCTTGACCTACTGGCAGATAGAGCGTATTATTATTTGTTTGTGTGATACAAACTGAGACTAATTTGAGAAATTGTTCAAAATATTCTGCACTCCTGTGACAATAGGAATATCATAGTAGAAAATCGCTTCTAGTTATGTAAAATTGATTTGAAATTAAAGCTAAAATTAATTATTTTTAAAAATTTAAAAATATTATTTAATAAATTTTATAATTGCATTAGCCAATCAGAATTGTGCCATTATTTAGCCTTTGTGCCAGAATTTAGCCATTGCACCTGATTGTGCTATAGCTAAATTCTGGGCTCAATTGGCTAAATTATATCTGGCTAAATTCCTGGCTCAATTTATATTGCGCCTACCATCCCTAGACACAACTAACAGAACTGCAACTTCAACAACTACAGGAAACAATGGTATAAATTTTCAAAGGAAATTTCTACATGTGACATTTCAGAAATTATATTATAACTAGACAGTTTTTTGGGTGAGAAATTGAAAAAAATACCAAATAGTCAATGCCACATTGTTGTATAGATGTTATTGAAAAAAATGGTGAATTAATATCATATTAATTTTTTTTAATAAAATTTGTCATATATCAGCTTTAAAATAATACAATATACATTTTAATTAAAGTGATAATCATATAGATAACATGATTTTAAAAATTGTTATTTATATTGTACATCACTACCACTGTATTTTTAAAAAGAATTATTTCTTACCACCCTTTGATAAAAGAGTTCAAAATTCACATTATCTAGTTGACCACTTCATTGAATTAAGGATATACAACAATTCATTCTTAATAGTAACTACAATTTGGTTGAAAAAATTGTAAAAATTTTCTTTAGGAGTACAAAAGCATAGCATTTTTATATTTTCTCACAAGGCCAGGTATTTAATGTATAATCACGATAATTATGGAAGTTGTAAAATCTAAATTAGTACACATGTAAAATTAAAAATAAATACTTTTCAAAATGAACTGGTCAGTAGTAGGGATAGAAATTATCAGATTATATCTTTTCCTGGTTTGAAACACTATCAGCAACATTGGGGAATACTTTACTATACAGTTATTTTAGTTGAATTAGAAATAATTGAATGAGAATAAAAAGAGAAAGATTTTCTGATTTTATTTTTTTCTTTTAATAATTTGCTTTTAAAATTGCAATAATTAATAGAATGAATATAACAAACAATTAGAATTATTATGACATCTAGTCATTTATCATTTCTATCTTAATTTTGTTATTTCAGTCAAAAAAGAGAATTTTTTATTTAGGAATAATTGTTGAGTCAAAATATAAAAAAAGAAAGTCTATTAATAGAATAAAAAAGGAAAAAGGAGAAAGGTCATTACTAAAGGATTGGGCTAAACTATAGGGTTTAAGAAAAAGCCAAAATTGAAACTGTCCTAAAGGAGGTTTAGCCTTTTACATAATTTGTCCAATTCTGAAATTCCTAAACCTTGCCCAAACCTCTGAAATTATCCTAAACCTCCTAAACTATCCTAAACCTCCTAAACTATTCAAAACTTTCTGTATAAAGATGTGATAGGACCCCAAGCAATCCATGTAATAGTCATAAAAGATCTACAAAATTTTGAGCAAAAATAAGCAACTTTTTTTATAATAACTCTAAGCAAATTCACCATGAGATATCAAAATTTTATTCAAAAATAAGCAAATAAAATTATTACCTATATTATTTCTTTTTTCCCCCTTCCCCCCTCTCTTTCTTTCTCTCTCTCTCTTTCTTTCTCTCTTTCTCTCTTTCTCTTTCTTTTTCTCTCTCTCTCTCAAAATTGGCCGGAAATAATTTACAATCATTATTACATATAAAACTTTTTATTTTAATAAGTAAATGACAAAAACGATATTAATAACAAAATATACTGAGAATATAAACTATCGACATAAAAAATCTCAGATCAAGAACTTTAAAATTGATGAAATAATAGACATCTAAACTCAAACATTTTAAATATTAAACGTTTGAGTTTAGACATCTGTTATTTTATCAATTTTAAAGTTTTGTTCTATTGTTTTTAATATTTTTATTAATTGGTTCTCATCATGTTTTGATAGAATTTTAGGTCTACTAGAACTTAGTAATGTTGAAGTCAAATCTTGTTCATTAAATTTTTTTATAATATCTTCTATAGTTTATTTGGGATGCTTTAATATTTCAGTAATTTCTTTTTGTGTATGTTTTTCTCCTTTATATAAACTAAGTATTTCTTCATGTTTAAAATCAGTAACACTGGTTGAATGAACGAAAACAGGCAAAATTTTTGGTGACAGGAAAATTTGTAGATGATTCAAGAAATAAGTGTTGATAATCTTAGTCAATCATCTAATTCTTTATCTCAAAATAATTCATTAATGACAATACATATTGTGTGATATCATAAAACTGCAGATACTATAAATATGTAATTTTATTGTGAATTTTTATTATTACAAAATGAAAAATGTTACAACATTAATTTCTTGTTCAATTGATCATATTAATGGCCAAGAATGGATATCTTCTGATGATAATGAATTATTCAGAAGGTATACAAATTTTCCATAAATAATGACTTTAGTACTGTGGCAAAGTAAATTGGTAATCAGGTGAAATGTCACGGGGGATGATATTTTGTAACACTAGATGAACTTTCAGGTGATTGTCATCCTTGTATGAGGATGAAGGATGAATAATGCTGTGCGAGAATGAAGGATACTGTATGAGGATGAAGGATATCGTGCGAGGATGAAGGATGACGCACAAAGGATGAAGTATGAAGTACAAAAATGAAGTGTAAACAAAAGAGAAAGTATAAATACAACTGTTATTGGGAGTAAGTTTCAATAGTTAGTTCACAGTCAGTTACAAGTTAGTTGATAACAGAACAGTTAATTAATTAATTAGAAATAATTCAGAATAATTCGAAATACTTTAATAAATATTATATAGAAAAGTAAACTTCATTCAGGAACAGAAAAGATACGTCACGCTGTAATATTTCTGCTGTTAAATGATACTTTGCTTTTAAAAACTTTATATTTTATATTTTAATAAACTTATATTTTGTGTCATAATATTGCGAAATATTATTAAATATTGTTTGATACTGCGTTACTACTTTTACTCCACCTTACTCACTGTGCCTTCATGATTAATTTGATTATTATTTGATTATTATTATTATTTATTATATATTTATTATCTGTTTTGAGATAGGCAAGTTTAGATCGATTGATTGCTTGACCTACTGGCAGATAGAACGTATTATTATTTGTTTGTGTGATGCAAACTGTGAGACTGATTTGAGAAATTGTTCGAAATACTCTGCACTCCTGTGACAGTACCAGGAACTAGAGTTATGTTTTTACATAATCATTTATTTTCTAATGGTTTACATAATGGATCAATTGGAGCTGTACTGGNATGAAGTGTAAACAAAAGAGAAAGTATAAATACAACTGTTATTGGGAGTAAGTTTCAATAGTTAGTTCACAGTCAGTTACAAGTTAGTTGATAACAGAACAGTTAATTAATTAATTAGAAATAATTCAGAATAATTCGAAATACTTTAATAAATATTATATAGAAAAGTAAACTTCATTCAGGAACAGAAAAGATACGTCACGCTGTAATATTTCTGCTGTTAAATGATACTTTGCTTTTAAAAACTTTATATTTTATATTTTAATAAACTTATATTTTGTGTCATAATATTGCGAAATATTATTAAATATTGTTTGATACTGCGTTACTACTTTTACTCCACCTTACTCACTGTGCCTTCATGATTAATTTGATTATTATTTGATTATTATTATTATTTATTATATATTTATTATCTGTTTTGAGATAGGCAAGTTTAGATCGATTGATTGCTTGACCTACTGGCAGATAGAACGTATTATTATTTGTTTGTGTGATGCAAACTGTGAGACTGATTTGAGAAATTGTTCGAAATACTCTGCACTCCTGTGACAGTACCAGGAACTAGAGTTATGTTTTTACATAATCATTTATTTTCTAATGGTTTACATAATGGATCAATTGGAGCTGTACTGGAAATTCCTGATGAAGAAAATATATTAGTTGTATTTCCATTAGCACAAGGAATTTCTTGTGTAAAAGTTACTAAAGAAACAGTTTATTTTAATATTTATGGATCACCAGCATAACATAAACAATTTCTATTACAAAATGTATTTGATTTGACTGTGCATAAAATGCAAGGATTGGCATTGACTCATTCTACAGTTTCAATTGATGAGTCCATGTTTACTACTGGTCAAGCATATGTTGCTTTGAGTCATTTACCATCATGGGTTCATCAAATATTAGTTCATTTAATGTATCTGCAAATGTTAGTTGAATATACAAGACTGAATGATATCTTTGATAAAGGAATTTGTGAATATAGGCAAAGAATTAGTGGAATTCATGAATAATAATTTTAAATTTTGAATTAGTTTATTTATTACTTATATTTATTATAATTCAGTACTGTAATAAATTTAGTAAATGTTCAAAATTAATTATATAAATAAAAAAATTGAATTAGTAAATAAGTCCAAATAGCATATGTTATCTAGAAATATTTGGTTCAGAATTCTAAAAAAAAAAAAATAAGCTTCCCCTGTTCATGACTGTTTATTATTATATTAATATTATCAATAAAATTTATAATTCTTTAACACATCGAATCATTCAAAAAAATTACGGAAAAAAGGGAAATAAAAAAAAGAAAAAAAATGATAAAAGATATTTTAAATTTCTTTAAAACACACACACACATCAATATAATTAGATTTATATTATTATTTTATTAATTAGAAAATTGTCCGAAATTGCACAATATTGCATCCACTACTTTAAGGAACAGGAGAGAAAAAAGAAACAAACTATTTTATTTAAAATATAAAATACGATCATTATTTTCCTATTTTTTACATACAATCCACTTTTACAATTTTCAGAGAAAAAAAAATTATTGTGTAAAAAATGGGAAAAAAGGAAACAAAGAAAAGAAATTAAAAAAGTTAAAGAAATATAAAAAGGATTTATTTATTTTGCGGTTACTCAGTTAACTGGCTTAAAATAAAAAGGCTAACTACAGTCAACTCACTCTACAACGAATTTAGTGGCTGGGCCAATCAGGCCTTCGTTATAAAAAAATTCGTTAATCTTTTAACGAAATTCAAAAAAAAATCCGGTATAACGTATAACGAATATTTTTAGAAATTCGTTACTATATATGTCCCGTCAAGGAAGCTAAAATAGCCATACAACTCCTCTTTGGTACCAGTCTGAAGGCACAATACGATTTTCTCATCGGTTTCGTAATCTATGATACGGGAGTAGTTGTGGGTATTAAACCTGGTCCCTGACTGATTTCCAACGGTGATGCCGACCTTTGTAATCTGAGCCGGTTTTTGGTTAATATCATAGATGTTGATCGAAATCGTTGCTTTTGCATCGGCGACATCATTAAGTACATAAGTTTTGTAGAAAACGCCGGACTTATGATCGCTGTCAAAACGTCTGAGGAATTTGTCATCGATACATACGGCGAAGGGATCAATTTTTTCTTCTTCATTGGGGATGGTTACAAAATCCATGCAGGTGGTATCATCGGGACATGTTATGTCGGAATCTACCCGCCCGGGTTGATCTTCAGACGTGCAGGCCGCCCGAATCGTTTTAGCGGTGACGCAACTAGAAGACTCCAATAGAGGAAAATTTGCATTCAAACATTGGGGAAACCCCGGAACTCCGGATATGAAACGTCGATTCAAAATATTACCGGATTGCATTCGAGGGATTTTGAAGGCTCTGGCGACTTCGATAGTCTTTCCGATCGCAGCTCCTATAGCAACTGTTGTGATCCCAACCAAAAGAAGGGTTGAGATCAGGAAAAGTCGAGAAAGCATGGTTCTGATATTTACAAAAAAGTTGAAAATAAAAGAACACAAGTTTTTATTTTTTTTTTGTTCTTGAGGAAGGATTGAAAGGTTTGATGGATATGTTGATGTTTGTCAGATGGAACGTTTATTTATATCATTTCCAAGTATGCGACAAATAGGGTTCGTTTTCTTATTCTTATCAAATTGGTGCTAATGTATTTAATAAAAAATAAAATAAATAAACAAATTAAATGGAATAGCTCCATTGATGATTTTCATTCAATTGAATTTTAAGTCTTGACTTTTCGGGTTGTTTTTAAATTAAAAAAAAAAATCCGGTTATATTTTTTTTCAGGTTAATTGCGACAAACAGAATTCGTTTCTTATTAAATAAAAAATAAAATAATAAATGATAAAATAATAAAAAATAAAATAATAAATGATAAAAAATAAAATAATAAAATAATAAAAAATAAAATAAATAAATAAATTAAATTAATTATATTGGAATATGATTTTCATTCAATTGAATTTTACGAAGTTTGACGTACTTTTCGGGTTGTTTTTTAATACAAAAAAAATGCTGTTATATTTTTCTTTCAGGTTAACTACACTATGATTATTTATACACATTTTCAAGTCAGAATTCGTTTTCTTATTCTTTCCGCTTTACCAAATTGGTACTAATTTATTTAATAAAAAAAACAATAATAAAAAATAAAATAATCAATTATAATAAACTTCAATATAAATGCCGGCACGTAATTTGCCAAATTCGNGGAACTCCGGATATGAAACGTCGATTCAAAATATTACCGGATTGCATTCGAGGGATTTTGAAGGCTCTGGCGACTTCGATAGTCTTTCCGATCGCAGCTCCTATAGCAACTGTTGTGATCCCAACCAAAAGAAGGGTTGAGATCAGGAAAAGTCGAGAAAGCATGGTTCTGATATTTACAAAAAAGTTGAAAATAAAAGAACACAAGTTTTTATTTTTTTTTTGTTCTTGAGGAAGGATTGAAAGGTTTGATGGATATGTTGATGTTTGTCAGATGGAACGTTTATTTATATCATTTCCAAGTATGCGACAAATAGGGTTCGTTTTCTTATTCTTATCAAATTGGTGCTAATGTATTTAATAAAAAATAAAATAAATAAACAAATTAAATGGAATAGCTCCATTGATGATTTTCATTCAATTGAATTTTAAGTCTTGACTTTTCGGGTTGTTTTTTAATTAAAAAAAAAATCCGGTTATATTTTTTTTCAGGTTAATTGCGACAAACAGAATTCGTTTCTTATTAAATAAAAAATAAAATAATAAATGATAAAATAATAAAAAATAAAATAATAAATGATAAAAAATAAAATAATAAAATAATAAAAAATAAAATAAATAAATAAATTAAATTAATTATATTGGAATATGATTTTCATTCAATTGAATTTTACGAAGTTTGACGTACTTTTCGGGTTGTTTTTTAATACAAAAAAAATGCTGTTATATTTTTCTTTCAGGTTAACTACACTATGATTATTTATACACATTTTCAAGTCAGAATTCGTTTTCTTATTCTTTCCGCTTTACCAAATTGGTACTAATTTATTTAATAAAAAAAACAATAATAAAAAATAAAATAATCAATTATAATAAACTTCAATATAAATGCCGGCACGTAATTTGCCAAATTCGGAAATATTTTATTATTAAACTAGAGATTAAGAATAGTGGGAACTTCTGGTAATTGTTTAACAAATCGCGAGTGGATGTTAAAAGAGTTTCTCTTTTTATATATAGACATATTTTCTCAACGGACGATGCAATATACTAAGCAATAACGATGTGTATCATTAATTAAAAAGTACCCAAATATAGGCCATCAGGAAATTTTTTAACCGTAAATTTACGTAAGAATTACGCAAATTACGTAATTTTGCGTAATTCTTACATAAAGTTAAAAAAAATTTTCCTGATGAGTTAATTGCTTAGTAACACAAAGCACAATTAAATATAATAATTTTAGTACGATTTACAATACGATTTACGAAGGAGTTTCGGAAATTACGAATTTTAGTAGTTCGATTGAAAATTATCTTACGATTTCATTGCTAAAATCATACTAACTTGATTAACCAACTTTATTTTGACAAATGTTTAGACAAAAATGTCAAATATATATACATTTAGTTTCTTTATTGATCATCATTTCCAATTAATTTTGTCTTTACTATAAGGAGGTTGCAAAAGAGTTTAACCAGCCTGTTTATCTTAAAATGCAATAATTAATAAATAATTATATAATTAGTTCTATATTTTAATTTACTTACGTTATATATGCCCAATGTCATAATAAACATTTGATATACGCATAAACATTTGACATTTATTTAAACAAAGGCGAAAACAATTTCCACTACCAACTCTAATTGCATTTACTGAAATGTCTTTTTAATAATTTTTTTAAAATGTTCAAAATAGGAAAAATATCAAGCATGTATTTTTTTTTTAAAAAAAAAAAAAGTTGGTTGTTTAACGAAATTAAGTAATTGAGAATTTATCATTCATGACAAAACAGATAATATATGAGTCATTCGTGTAAAAAAAAGGTATCTACGTAAAAATATTTTAGTATAACGGAATATATGCGAATACACAAAAGTGTATAAAGATCTTTTTGTAAGTCACTTTGTTAATCCATTTTTGTTATCGTCGATCATTCTAAATTAGTAAACAATTTATATAATAAACTAGCCATTTATTTTTTTTTTGGGTATCCACCATATAAATAAGATTGGAATTGACAATGTTAATTAGTGTCACATTTGTTATACATTTTTTTAATTTAGTTTAAAAAATTAAATCAAGGAGAGTGTTAGATTTTTATTTTTATTAATTTTAAGAAAGTACATGAGGATTTAATCTTGAAATTTCAGTTAACCTTTGATATTCCTGGAGGTAATGATATTGATGGTGTTTGAATTAATTGTGTATTAAATATTTGATCTGATACTTGATTTATTTGTATATTGTTTAATTCTTCTGATTGTATATTGTCAGATAGATTTAATAAATTTTCATATTCATTATCAAATGAGTAAATTACAGGATTCATTTTAGATAGATTTTTTAATCAAAAAATATAATTAAAAAATAAAAAATTATATTTTAAATAAAAAATTTATGGCACTTGTCCTTTATTTATTTATTTTTTTAAAAAAAATTTAAATTTGAAATTATTTTTATAAAATAAATCATTTTTCCATTTTTATTATTAATATAAACTTTATTTTCAAAAATATTAATTATTTAAAAATTCAATTAATTAAATGAAAAAAGAAAAACTATTTATTATTAAAAAATTTAAAATATCTTGTTTACTCAAAAAGATAAAGAAAATTGATTTATTTATTTTTTAATAAATAAAATAAATAATAATGTTTTTAATAAAAATCAATAAAAAATTATTTGATATTTTAAAAAAACATGAATTTTTTAAAACAAAATAATAAAAATAAATTATTTTAAAAGATTTAAATTTTTTTTAAAGAATATTAATTATTTTGTGTTCTGGTTGTTCTGGTTTTNTTCATTTCATGAAGTACTTTAATTGAAGTAGCAGTAACCTTTAAAATAATAAAAAATCATGAACTAATTATATTATTTAATTTTTTAATTGAATAAAAAAAGAATAAGAGGACAAGTGAGAAATAAGAAGAATAAAAGAAAGAAAGATAAAAGGAGAAAGGTAAAAGAGAAAGTGACAAGAAAAAAATAAGAAATAATCAAAGAGAAAAAAGACAAGACAAAAAAGAAACTTACTGAATACCAGCCTTCATGGGCAATGAATTTACCCTTCAGAAATATTACTTGCTCATTCTCAAAGTCTTCTATATTGTTTTCAACTTCTTGGTTTAGTGGAATAAAAACTTTTATTCATAAATAAATAATTTCAGCAGGAGCAGTTATTTCTTTTAAAATAAATTCATTTGTATTTCATTCACTACAGCTATGTAAATAGCAAATAGTCTGTAATTTTGCTGGCATTCTAGAATAATAATAAAATAATAATAATAAATTGTAATAAGAAATAAAAATAGAAAAGTAAATGATATTAATTTATTAATTATTTAAAAAAATAAAAATATATATATATATTTTAATTAAAATAATGGACTTGATTTCTATACTATAATTATGTAGGTTGAAAAAAAAATAATAAAATATTTATTAAAAAAGATATTGCAACATTTTATTTATCTTTTTTTTTGAAAAAGGATTGAAGATCAATATATATATAAATAATTTAACTTGTATTTAATTAAATATATTAAAATAGTTATTATGAAAAAAAATTATTTTTATTTATTTTTAAGTGGTAAAAAGATATTAATTTGATGATAATCACTTATAGTAATAATAATTTTTATTTTTATTTTTATAGCGATTATCAAAAATCATTTGCGATAATCGCTAAAAATAAAAATTAAGTGATAAAAATAGTAATAAAAAATTAAGTATTTTACTATTTTCGATAAGGGATAGTAAAAAAATAATTTTTTTTTACTATTTTTATTTTTTTACTATTGCTTATTAGCGATAGTAAATTTAATTTTTTTATTTTTATAAAAAATCGCTTATATTTATTTTTAAGCGATAAAAATAGTAAAAAAAATTAATTATTTACTATTTTCAATATGTGATAGTAAAAAAATAATTTTTTTTTACTATTTTTANGTTTAGTGGAATAAAAACTTTTATTCATAAATAAATAATTTCAGCAGGAGCAGTTATTTCTTTTAAAATAAATTCATTTGTATTTCATTCACTACAGCTATGTAAATAGCAAATAGTCTGTAATTTTGCTGGCATTCTAGAATAATAATAAAATAATAATAATAAATTGTAATAAGAAATAAAAATAGAAAAGTAAATGATATTAATTTATTAATTATTTAAAAAAATAAAAATATATATATATATTTTAATTAAAATAATGGACTTGATTTCTATACTATAATTATGTAGGTTGAAAAAAAAATAATAAAATATTTATTAAAAAAGATATTGCAACATTTTATTTATCTTTTTTTTTGAAAAAGGATTGAAGATCAATATATATATAAATAATTTAACTTGTATTTAATTAAATATATTAAAATAGTTATTATGAAAAAAAATTATTTTTATTTATTTTTAAGTGGTAAAAAGATATTAATTTGATGATAATCACTTATAGTAATAATAATTTTTATTTTTATTTTTATAGCGATTATCAAAAATCATTTGCGATAATCGCTAAAAATAAAAATTAAGTGATAAAAATAGTAATAAAAAATTAATTATTTTACTATTTTAGATAAGTGATAGTAAAAAAATAATTTTTTTTTACTATTTTTATTTTTTTACTATTGCTTATTAGCGATAGTAAATTTAATTTTTTTATTTTTATAAAAAATCGCTTATATTTATTTTTAAGCGATAAAAATAGTAAAAAAAATTAATTATTTACTATTTTCAATATGTGATAGTAAAAAAATAATTTTTTTTTACTATTTTTAAAAATTTCAGAAATTATATAAACACCCCCTATTCTTTGGGTGGGTGGTGGGTGGAGGTTATTCTTCTTATCATGTATCATGTACCATGTACCATGTACCATGTATATAAATTCTTGACCTTTTTTTTTCCATTTCGGGTCATGAAAATCTTTCCAAAAAAGAGTATTGTTGGCAAGTGATTGAACTTAAGAACTTACCAATACTTACCAATTGGGTGAAAGTATTTTGTGCCGTGACTTCACCAAAAAAGGAATAATAATAGGGTAAAATCTATATTATGATAACTAGCCATTTATTTTTTTTTGAGTATCCACCACATGAATAAGATTTTATTTTTAGCAATTATCTTTGATAATCACTATAAAAATAAAAATAGTAAGTGATAGTAAAAAATAATTTTTTTTTACTAATTTATTTTTATAATGATTATCGAAAATCATTTTCAGTAATCACTATAAATACATAAAATAATTTTTTTTACTTACTATTTTCCATAAGCGATAGCAAAAAAATAATTTTTTTTTACTATTTTTATTTTAATAATAAATTTATTTTTATAGTGATTATCGAAAATTATTTTTGGTAATCACTAAAAATAAATAAAATAATTTTTTTATAAAAATAAATTTATTTAATAGTAAAAAAAATTATTTTTTTATTATAGCTTATAGAAAATAGTAAAATAATTAATTTTCTATTAGTGATAGTAAAAAAAAATAATTTTTTTTTACTATTTTTAAAAATTTCAGAAATTATATAAACACCCACTATTCTTTGGGTGGGTGGGTGGAGGTTATTCTTCTAAATGGTCATTATCATGTACCATGTACCATGTATATAAATTCTTGACCTTTTTTTTTCCA
Source organism: Diversispora epigaea (assembly GCA_003547095.1). Classification (NCBI taxonomy): domain Eukaryota; kingdom Fungi; phylum Glomeromycota; class Glomeromycetes; order Diversisporales; family Diversisporaceae; genus Diversispora; species Diversispora epigaea. The sequence continues at coordinate 23,340 of PQFF01000186.1, read as the reverse complement.
TTTTGGGTCACAAAAATCTTCCCAAAAAAGAGTATTGTTGGCAAGTGATTGAACTTAAGAACTTACCAATAGGGTGAAGGTATTTTGTGCCGTGACTTCACCGAAAAAGGAATAACAATAGGGTAAAATCTATACTATGATAACTAGCCATTTATTTTTTTTTTGAGCATCCACCACATGAATAAGATTGGAATTGACAATGTTAATTATTACATTTGTTATATATTAATATATTGTTTAAATTATTGTCACATCAAAATTATAATTAATAAATTTTTAAGTATTATTATATTTAGTTGGGTTTCCTTTATTTTTTATTACTGCATTTACTCTTCTTGGCATACTTTTTACTAATCTAATAAGTTGATGTTCATCAATTTTATTCCATTCTTCTTTTAATACTTCAAAAAATTCTTTCTTATTTTTTGGAATAGGTCTGTGTTTTCTAACCTTTAATATATTCCACAAATTTTCAATTGGATTAAGGTCAGGACTTTGTGCAGGCCATGAAAGAAATTCAATTTTGTTTTCATTTTTCCAAGTTTTAGTTTTTTTTGAAGCATGACAAGGTGTATTGTCATCTTGAAAAATATGATTTTCTACTCCTAAATTATTTAAAAATGAAATCAAATATTCTTTAAGTAATTCTATATCTCTATTAAGTGTTCTTTCAATTTCAATTAACACCAAAGGACCTATTTATTATTGAAAAAATATCCCCAAACCATAACACCTTCTGAATTTTTAACAGTTGGTTTTAAACAATCAACTTTGTATTTTTCATCTTTTTTACACCAAACCCAATTTTGTGAATCATTATTAAAAATTTCAAATCTGGATTCATCACTCCAAATAATTGAATTCCATTCTGTAATCCAATGTTTTCACATCATATCTTTTTTTTCAATTTATTTCAGAAATAAAAGGTTTTTTCTTGGCAGCATGTCCATTATAACCTTCTTGATGAAGAGTTCTTTGTATTGTTCTAGAAGAAACTGGTTTATTTATTATTTCATTAAAATCTTCAGTAATTTCTTCTAAAGTTTTGTTTCTATTGTTTTTTGTTATTTTTATTAAATGCCTATTATCATGTTCTGATAGAATTTTAGGTCTACCAGAACTTGGTAATGTAGAAGNCTATGTAAATAGCAAATAGTCTGTAATTTTGCTGGCATTCTAGAATAATAATAAAATAATAATAATAAATTGTAATAAGAAATAAAAATAGAAAAGTAAATGATATTAATTTATTAATTATTTAAAAAAATAAAAATATATATATATATTTTAATTAAAATAATGGACTTGATTTCTATACTATAATTATGTAGGTTGAAAAAAAAATAATAAAATATTTATTAAAAAAGATATTGCAACATTTTATTTATCTTTTTTTTTGAAAAAGGATTGAAGATCAATATATATATAAATAATTTAACTTGTATTTAATTAAATATATTAAAATAGTTATTATGAAAAAAAATTATTTTTATTTATTTTTAAGTGGTAAAAAGATATTAATTTGATGATAATCACTTATAGTAATAATAATTTTTATTTTTATTTTTATAGCGATTATCAAAAATCATTTGCGATAATCGCTAAAAATAAAAATTAAGTGATAAAAATAGTAATAAAAAATTAAGTATTTTACTATTTTCGATAAGGGATAGTAAAAAAATAATTTTTTTTTACTATTTTTATTTTTTTACTATTGCTTATTAGCGATAGTAAATTTAATTTTTTTATTTTTATAAAAAATCGCTTATATTTATTTTTAAGCGATAAAAATAGTAAAAAAAATTAATTATTTACTATTTTCAATATGTGATAGTAAAAAAATAATTTTTTTTTACTATTTTTATTTTTTTACTATTGCTTATTAGCGATAGTAAATTTAATTTTTTTATTTTTATAAAAATCGCTTATATTTATTTTTAAGCGATAAAAATAGTAAAAAAAATTAATTGTTTACTATTTTCAATATGTGATAGTAAAAAAATAATTTTTTTTTACTATTTTTATTTTTTTACTATTGCTTATTAGCGATAGTAAATTTAATTTTTTTATTTTTATAAAAATCGCTTATATTTATTTTTAAGCGATAAAAATAGTAAAAAAAATTAATTGTTTACTATTTTCAATATGTGATAGTAAAAAAATAATTTTTTTTTACTATTTTTATTTTTTTACTATTGCTTATTAGCGATAGTAAATTTAATTTTTTTATTTTTATAAAAATCGCTTATATTTATTTTTAAGCGATAAAAATAGTAAAAAAAATTAATTGTTTACTATTTTCAATATGTGATAGTAAAAAAATAATTTTTTTTTACTATTTTTATTTTTTTACTATTGCTTATTAGCGATAGTAAATTTAATTTTTTTATTTTTATAAAAATCGCTTATATTTATTTTTAAGCGATAAAAATAGTAAAAAAAATTAATTGTTTACTATTTTCAATATGTGATAGTAAAAAAATAATTTTTTTTACTATTTTTAAAAATTTCAGAAATTATATTAACACCCACTATTCTTTGGGTGGGTGGGTGGAGGTTATTCTTCTAAATGGTCATTATCATGTACCATGTACCTTGTATATAAATTCTTGACCTTTTTTTTTCCATTTTGGGTCACAAAAATCTTCCCAAAAAAGAGTATTGTTGGCAAGTGATTGAACTTAAGAACTTACCAATAGGGTGAAGGTATTTTGTGCCGTGACTTCACCGAAAAAGGAATAACAATAGGGTACAATCTATACTATGATAACTAGCCATTTATTTTTTTTTGAGCATCCACCACATGAATAAGATTGGAATTGACAATGTTAATTATTACATTTGTTATATATTAATATATTGTTTAAATTATTGTCACATCAAAATTATAATTAATAAATTTTTAAGTATTATTATATTTAGCTGGGTTTCCTTTATTTTTTATTACTGCATTTACTCTTCTTGGCATACTTTTTACTAATCTAATAAGTTGATGTTCATCAATTTTATTCCATTCTTCTTTTAATACTTCCAAAAATTCTTTCTTATTTTTTGGAATAGGTCTGTGTTTTCTAACCTTTAATATATTCCACAAATTTTCAATTGGATTAAGGTCAGGACTTTGTGCAGGCCATGAAAGAAATTCAATTTTGTTTTCATTTTTCCAAGTTTTAGTTTTTTTTGAAGCATGACAAGGTGTATTGTCATCTTGAAAAATATGATTTTCTACTCCTAAATTATTTAAAAATGAAATCAAATATTCTTTAAGTAATTCTATATCTCTATTAAGTGTTCTTTCAATTTCAATTAACACCAAAGGACCTATTTATTATTGAAACAATATCCCCAAACCATAACACCTTCTGAATTTTTAACAGTTGGTTTTAAACAATCATCTTTGTATTTTTCATCTTTTTTACACCAAACCCAATTTTGTGAATCATTATTAAAAATTTCAAATCTGGATTCATCACTCCAAATAATTGAATTCCATTCTGTAATCCAATGTTTTCACATCATATCTTTTTTTTCAATTTATTTCAGAAATAAAAGGTTTTTTCTTGGCAGCATGTCCATTATAACCTTCTTGATGAAGAGTTCTTTGTATTGTTCTAGAAGAAACTGGTTTATTTATTATTTCATTAAAATCTTCAGTAATTTCTTCTAAAGTTTTGTTTCTATTGTTTTTTGTTATTTTTATTAAATGCCTATTATCATGTTCTGATAGAATTTTAGGTCTACCAGAACTTGGTAATGTAGAAGTCAGACCTTGTTCATTATATTTTTTTATAACATCTCCTACAGTTAACTTGGGATGCTTATATTTCAATAATTTGCTTTTGTGTATGTTTTTTTCCTTTATATAAACCAATTATTTTTCCATGTTCAAAATCAGTAAGTACTTTTCCTTTAGGCATAATTTTAAAATTTTGAAATAATTATTGAAAGCTATTTTTCAAAAATAAATGTAAGATAATTTAAATAATTAATTTTGAAAAAATTTTACTATTTTATCATAAAAATATTGATATTTAAAAATTATATTTTTTATATTATAATTACTATATATAAAATAAAAATCAACAGTATATGCAGTTTCTTTGTTTTTTTAAAAAAAATGTATTTTCAAACTTTCTATTAAAGTAAATTTTATGATAATCTGTGAAAGAATTTAAACAATATAATAATATAAATATTTTTTATTTGTTTCTAAGTAAAGTTTTTATTTTCACTAAAAAATATTAAAAACTGTAATAATTAAAGTTGTAGCTCTCATGTTTGGCTACATGTATGTATAAGATAGTTGATATCTGTGATAAATATTCATCAAAATCGAAAGACTTTTGGATGAATACTTGCACATAAATTTTGTTTTAAATGAAATTAACCAAAAATATTCAATTGCATAATTGATCGTATTTAACAAACAAGGTATTATATAATAGCTCTTGATTAGAGAATTCGTTTAAAAAAAAGTTTTATATAATTTTGATTATCCATTTTGTTACAATTTGTTTTTGAAATTTATAGATAAATCTTGTGACAAATGATTGTTAATCACTTTATTCTGATGTAATATTTTTCAAAAGTTGTTACATATAAAAACTTCCTCAATTCTTATGTTATAATTCTCAAATATTTACAGTAGATGCACAACATGTTTGTCTTTAAGGTTAATTAAGCTTAATTCTGATGTTGTTTTATTAAATAACAATTAATTAGCAATTATATATTAAAATTCAAACATCATTTATTTCTTCAATTCTTATAACATAGGTCTGATATTTTTGTGACAGGTGCACAATATATTTGGCTTTAAGATTACTTAGTATTATATTTAACTTTTAATTAGTAAAAATAAAGTTTCATATATGAGAATGATTGATAATTATTTGTCAATATCAAGTCAAATTTTTAATAATTTCAATCATTTTTAGTCGTGTCTAAGTAAAGTTCTGATTTTAATTAAAAAAAGTCAAATATGGTATTAATAAAACTTGTAGCCCTCGTTATAAGCTACAAGTCTGTATAATATAGTTGGTACTTACAATGAATAGTTATTGAATCCGAAGGACATTATAATCATTAATTCAATTTAGTATTTTTGGTAAATTTGATTTAAAACACAATTAGCATCAGGAAGTTTTTTTAACCGTAAGATTACGTAAGATTACGATACCCACGTAAATTTACGTAATTTTTTTCGTAATTATACGGAGCATAATATTTTACGCAATATTTTTCGCAAAATTTTACGTAAAATATTACGATCCGTAAATTTACGTAATATTTTCGCAAAATATTATGTAAATTTACGATCCGTATAAATTTACATAATATTTTTTGCAAAATTTTACAAAAAATTTACGATCCGTACAATATTTTTCACAAAATTTTACGAAAAATATTACGTAAATTTATACGGATCGTAAATTTACGCAATATTTTGCGAAAATATTACGTAAATTTACGAATCGTAATATTTTACGTAAAATTTTGCGAAAAATATTGCGTAAAATATTATTCTCCGTATAATTACGAAAAAAATTACGTAAAGTTACGTGGGTATCGTAATCTTACGTAATTTTACGGTTAAAAAAACTTCCTGATGTACTGTACAAGCAAGCATCAGATTTTAACAAATAAGATATCATATAATAGCCCTTTGTTAGGGATTCTTTTAAAAAGAAGTTTATGCAATTTGAATTATTACTTGTGTATAATTCACCTTAGAAATTTATTAAAAAATTTATTAAAAAATAGATTTAATTCACTGGAATAATTTATTTAGAATTAAATATATCTTTCGGTTTTAATTATATTAAATTTTACTTGATCTTGTTATTATTATATATTTAATATAGAATTACTTATTCATTTATTATATTTTATTATTTTATTTGATCACTGGAATAACTTTTATTTAAACTAAAGTATGTAATCATTTAAATAAAGCATTATTGTCTTGATATAAATCTAAATATTGAAATTTTTTATTAATTGTGCTTATGCAGTTTATAAATAGTGTAAAGGGAAACTGAAAAGCCATATGGATTAACTTTTCTTTTTAACTTTTATAATGAACAAGGAAATTAATTGAAAATCAAATACTATTTATTATATATATCTATTATTTTCTGTAAAAAACAATAATATATTTATTGCTATTAATAAAAATTAAAATTTAATAAATACACAAGTATTTTTTAGAAAAAAAATTGATTTTTTTTAGTTGAAAATAAAATTACATCATGTGTTCATTATTATCATTTATAATCATATTTCATAATAATCTCTATGAAGATGGCATGCAATTATTGATAAATAGATTGTTCTTTTATTAAACAAAACAAAGAAAATTTATAGTGTTTGCTGCTGGAAGTTGAATTGGTGAAATTTATAGTGTTTGCTGGAAATTGAATTGGTGAAATTTATAAAATTAGGTATTTGAATTATCAATTTAGTTATTTATATTTCAAATAAAATTAAATCATTTTTAAACAACATATTACATACTTAATTTCGACACTTGAAATCGCATGTAAATTCATAAGGTTACATTTATCTGTGTCAGAATTTAGGAAGATTGGTCGATAAATTTATTTATTTGTTAATAAATAGAAATATATTTAAATTAAAAGATATTTACAGATTTAGTTGATTTAGTCGATTTAGTGATCTCTGGGGAAAATTCTTTAGGAATTGGGAAACGTGGATCAGGGTAAAAAAGTGAGAGCAAATAAGTTTAAATATAGATCATTTTGCATTAGAAAAATGTGATAAATATTAAAACATTTATATTCTTCTTAATTTACAATTTTATTAAAATATATCTTTTCATTTTCTATTATTTAAGTTTCTAAGAGGAAATGATATTTAAAAGGTAAAAAAAATCATTCATATTGTTTTTGAAAAAGTTTCTTTTCCAAAAGATAATATTGAAGAAATGTCAAAACATTCCAATTTATAACAGTCATTATTAATTTGAAAATATGGAATATTAAGGTTGTAAATTGATTATTAATTAATAAGTGAATTAAACTTAATTAGTATAAGAAAATTAATTATTGGTTAATTAAACAAATTTCATTATAAAACCGGAGCAAGTCATCATGGTAAGTAAATAATAATTATAATAATTATAAATTTATTTATCATTTATTATTATTATTATTATTATTATATTATTATTATTATTATTATTATTTCTTATATAAAAAAAATCATTAGGGCAGTTTTTTTGAATTTAATAAATTATCAAAAATGGATAAACCTAAATTTTTTCAATTTAAAAACATTCTCATAGTTTTAAATTCAAGAATCCAAATATTATAAAAATATTTAAATAAATATGGACAATTCGAAAATAGCTGAGAATAATGAGAATTGAAGGATAGACATCAAAATGTTAAATACCTGACTTATTTGTCATTTAGTTTTATTTTATATTTTTTTAACAAAAATTTATAGAAAGAATAACATCAAAAAAAGATTATTTTTGTTGAAGTCTTAATTTAATATCTAGTATGATGAAAAGATATATTATATCAAATAGTATATAGGTGTATTATTTTTCTATTTAACATTTTTTTTAATTTTAAAAAGTTTTTAATGACAAACCTTTAATTAAACTAAAAACACTTGTATTGTAAATTAGAATATTTTGACAATTCTTTAACACTATCTTTTAGAAAAGAAGGTTTTTTTTATAAACATAATGAATACAATGTAACTGAAATTTACAATATTTTCTAATATATATTTTTATTTTTGTAAAATAATAAGTTTAGCAGATATTAATTAAGAAAGTATCGAAGACAAACATATTAAATATTTTACTTATTGAAGATATAAGAATTAAAAGCTTATTTTAACTTGATAAGCATATTGTATTGAAAATACAAGAATGATTAATAACAACAGCAACAATGATAAAATTACTAATTGGATTTTATCAACTGTTATAATGATAATCTTTTTTTTTATGATATTGTCACAAATGTGCATAATACTTCGAACAATTTCGAATTTTGTATCATGCAAACTTAATAATAATATGCTCTATCTGCCAGTAGGTCAAGCAATTAGTTGCCTATCTCGAAACAGATAATAAATTTATAATAAATAATATCACAATAACACTCAAAATGATCAAAGGCACAGTAAGTAAGGTGGAGTAAAAACAATTAACGCAGTATCAAACAATATTTAATAATATTTTGCAATATTACGACACAAAAGATAAGTTTATTAAAATATAAAATATAAATGTTAAAAGTAAAGCATCATTCAACAACAGAAATATTGCAGTTTATCCCATCTATTTTACCATCCTTGAAGGAAGTTTACCTTTCTATCTAAAATTATTAATTTCTAAACTATTACCGAATTCTGACACTGACTCTAAATAACTACTACTCCCAACAACAATCATATTTATACTTTCTCTTTTGTTTACATTTCATCCTTCATCTTCTGTAATTCATCTTTCATCAATGTGTTTCATCCTACATCCTTCATCTCTGTGCGTCATCCTTCATCTCTGTGCGTCATCCTTCATCCTTCGGCGTAACATTTCGGATGGCTACACAAATTATCATCTAGGATGATAAGTCACCTGAATATTCATCTAGACCACAATTTATCATTTCGATTGATAAACAATTTGTTCTGCCACAATATTACATACCGTGATGCCTTCTGTTGAGTACATTGAATTAATTGTTTATGCACGCTAGTTTATACATACATAATATATTTTATTAACTGATTTTGTAATTTAATCAAGTTAATCTTGTTCTTGTTTGTTACGTTATGTAATCTGTCTGTATTGGACTGGCTTAAATTTATATAAATATATATAATAGATATTACAAATAAAGAAAAAAAATTTACATTAACATTAGTAACATTCAAATTTTTTTTTTTGGTTTGGTGAAAAAGTTTACTAAATTGTACAACAGAGAATACAGTTAAACGTTGATTATGAAATTTCGAAATTTTAAAATAATAAAATGTCCAAAACTTTTCAGGACTTAATGTTGTCATCGAAGTTGATAAAGAAGAAAATAAGAACATAAATACGAATGGAAATTATATCATTCAACCAAATGTAAGTGAAAATTTATTCATTACTTTAAATAATAAATTAAATAAAATAAAATACGATACAGATACAAACTATTCATGAATTAATGGTCAAATCAGCGAAATAGAAAGTTACCTTATCAAATATAAAGCCTCTTAATTAAGAATTCATTTCTTCCCAGTTTACATTCAATCTTTAATAATAGTAATGAATTTAAGATTGAAAAAATATCATTTTAAAATATCTAAAATATCCAAATTTTATTTTCGAATTCGAAGATTTCACTTCTATTTTAAAAAGAAATGATTGAAAGTCGAAGAAATTAAAATTTGGGATTACGTTATCGAAAGGGGAATTGCACAAAATCCACTTTATCTAATAATTCGGAATATTGTTCCAAAGAAAATCTTGAGGAATTGAAAATTACTTTACAATATTGCTTACCACTTATTTAATATTTTCATATTCCGGGTGAATAAATTTGGGAAAAGATGAAACGCAAAAATCCTTGAAAAACAACTTTGGGATGACATAATTCTATATTCCATGTCCCCGAGAAACCATTGTCTTATCTGCCGGAACCATTTCAAATCCTAAATTTCTTTCATCATCAAGAAGACTCATTTCAACCTTTAAATTATCATCATCATCACCGTCACCAAGTAAACTGTGAACTGCGTGCAAAAGTCTAGCTTTCTTCACATGGTTCAAAGCTCAAAAAGTATATAAAATGTTAAGTTTAGGATATATTGAATTGTAGAACTTATCATATTTCTTTTGAATCATTTTGAAAACTTTAATCTGCCTCAAACTTGATGCTAATTGATTTTTTATTTCACTAAAAATATATAATTTTAATAATTCTAATCCTAACTCAAATCCCATATCCCAAATTCCATATCTCAAATTATAATAAAGTATTTTTTGTTAAAATTCCAAATCTTAAATACTAGTAATTTGGAATTTGAACAACACATATAAATGTTAATAAGTAAATTAATTGCTAATCCGCATGTGATGGGTAAAAATTATCTTAGTAAAATGTGAGGCGTTATACATGTAGATCATTATGGCATATTAACTTTGAATTAACTAAAAGCTTTATACATGTAACACTATAAGTATTTATATAAAATATATCATATGTTATATCTCTAATAAGTGATTTATATAAAGAAAAGTTTCTTTTTTATTTTATTATTGAAAGTTTTATATAGGAGAATTAGAGATTTTATAATACTTTTATATATATTGAATTTTGAAAAAATTTCAAAAAACAATATGTTTAACTTCTTTTTTGTTGTTTTCTGGCTTTGTTAGATTTTTACAGATTAATGTTTTTAATGTAATAAGATATCAATCAGCGCCGAGCTCGAAGCAGATTGAATACTTTAANAAAGTATTTTTTGTTAAAATTCCAAATCTTAAATACTAGTAATTTGGAATTTGAACAACACATATAAATGTTAATAAGTAAATTAATTGCTAATCCGCATGTGATGGGTAAAAATTATCTTAGTAAAATGTGAGGCGTTATACATGTAGATCATTATGGCATATTAACTTTGAATTAACTAAAAGCTTTATACATGTAACACTATAAGTATTTATATAAAATATATCATATGTTATATCTTTAATAAGTGATTTATATAAAGAAAAGTTTCTTTTTTATTTTATTATTGAAAGTTTTATATAGGAGAATTAGAGATTTTATAATACTTTTATATATATTGAATTTTGAAAAAATTTCAAAAAACAATATGTTTAACTTCTTTTTTGTTGTTTTCTGGCTTTGTTAGATTTTTACAGATTAATGTTTTTAATGTAATAAGATATCAATCAGCGCCGAGCTCGAAGCAGATTGAATACTTTAAATGAATAAAATAAATGAAATACTTTGCAGTTTGAAGAAATTTACATTTCCCCAAGCCCCGAACCCAGCGGTATTTATGTATCTTTTGGGAGCACCTGCAATGCAGAGGGCTACATTTTCGGTTACCATGGGTTGTGGTTACTCTTACTTGGCGATACATCTGAGAATAACTTATCATTAAAAGCGGCATACTATTTTAATATAACAATCAAACGTATTGGTGACTCAAATAGTTTTAAAATACCAATTGTTAGGATTAAATACAGAGTTGTTTGCTTTTGATGTCATAGAATATCAATCGACGTCGAGCTCGAGGTAGATTGATTTAACAATAAATTCGCGAGGAAGATAGCGTTTTAAAGATTTTTCAAGTTTTTTAGGCGAGAAAAAAGATTAAAGTAAGAGTTCTGAAATAACTCCTCTATCTCCTGAACCCAACACATTATATACTTTTTGGGAAAGCATATGAGTTGTTAGAGGGCAGGACCATAACAAGACAAAGCGATCTTAATTAGCAGTATATTCGAGATAGACTATTATTAAAAGCAATTATACCAATTATAAACAACAAGGAAACGTATGAGTAGCTCAAAGTTAATTTAATAATAGCTAAACACCAATTGTATAATCTTCTCTTAGATTTTTAATTAAGTACATGCCCTAGTTCACCAGAATAGGAAGGTGCGGAACGCATGCTTGTTTCATCGTCAACTCTTTAATGAATGAGGAGACGAATCAAAATAACTACTGAAATTAATTAAAATTAATCAATGACAGTATAACCCAAAATAAGCAATTCTTAATTAACAAATTAATTTATTTTAATTGGAGTAATATTTAATATAAAATTTATTCAATTTAGGAAAACAAGACTGGAACTTTAGGATTCTGTGAATTTCGGAACGGAAAAACAATTTATGTGACATTGCCGATACCAGATCTGAGTAAGCTCTATTACCGGATGTCGATCATTCTGATCATGTCGATCGACACATGACTTCTAACCAAATGACTTTTACGTAAGGTTCATTTATTGGACAACGTGATTTGAGATCGACAAATCCAAATTTTTAGGGTTAAATACAGAGTTGTATACTTTTGATGTAATAGAATATCAATCGACGTCGAGCTCGAGGTAGATTGATTTAACAATAAATTCACGAGGAAGATAGCGTCTTAAAGATTTTTCAAGTTTTTTAAACGAGAAAAAAAATTAAAGTAAGAGTTCTGAAATAACTCCCCTATCCCCCAAACCCGACACATTATATAGCTTTTGGTCCACATATGAGTTGTTAGAGGGCGGGACCATAACAAGACAAAGTAAGGTTAATTAGCGCTATATTCGAGATAAACTATCATCAAAAGCAATCATATCAATTATAAACAACAAGGAAACGTATGTGTAGCTCAAAGTTAATTTAATAACAGCTAAACACTAAACGTATAATCTTCTCTAGATTTTAAATTAAGTACACGCCACAGTCCGCCAAATAATGAAGGCGCAGAACGCACGCTTGTTTCATCGTTAACTCCTTGATAAATGAGGAGATGAATTGGAGAAACTACCGAAATTAAATAAATTTAATCAATGATGGTATAACCCAAAATAAAGTAATATTTAATTATAGAATTGTCAGATTAGGGTTTCCGAAGGAAACCCTAATTTGGCAATTCTTAATTAACAAATTAATTTATTTTAATTGAAGTAACATTTAATATAAAATTCGTCCAATTTCGGAATGGAAAAACAATTTTCTGAATAAGGAAATTTCGCAGTAGTTGTCTTACCAATTCATGTGATATTGCCGACACCTGGTCTGAGCAAGCTTGATCACCGGATGTCGATCATTCTGATCAAGTCGATCGACACATGACTTTTAACCAAATAACTTTCACGTGAGGTCCATTCATTGGACAACGTGATTTGAGATCGACAAATCCAAATTTTCTAGGGTTATGATGGTCACAAGACATGTGATTTACCAAAAAGGATAAATTGAATTCGAATTAGACGAATTTCCTTTTTGAGCGATTCTTATTAGGTAATTTCGCAGAATTTCCTAATTGGGCGATCCCATTTCTGGAAAGATCGACCCAACCCATGTGATTTAGGGTTAGGGTTAGGGTTACCATAAAAGGAAAATTAGGGTTTTACAGTTTAATGCTTTTAATGTAATAAGATATCAATCAGCGCTGAGCTCGAAGCAGATTGAATACTTTAAATGAATAAAATAAACGAAATACTTTGCAGTTTAAAAAAATCTACATTTCCCCAAGCCCCGAACCCAGCGGTATTTATGTATCTTTTGGGGATACCTGCAACGCAGAGGGCTACATTTTCGGTCACCATGGGTTGTGGTTATCCTTACTTAGCGATACATCTGAGAATAACTTATCATTAGAAGCGGCATACTATTTTAATATAACAATCAAACGCATTGGTGACTCAAATAGTTTTAAAACACCAATCGTTAGGGTTTCTCTTTATTATTTCATTCAAAACGTAAGACTTGTTTGACATATTTAGCAAATATAATCAACTCTTAAACGTTTAGGGTTTGATTTCTAAAAATAGAGAACCAAACGGATTAGATCCCGAAATTAAATTGATAATTTGATAAACGGGACACCCTAAAAAGGAATAATTAATTAAACTTTATTAATTAAATAAGACTAATTTAGTTGACTAAATACGGTCAATTCCGAAGTTAGTTAGCGATCTTATATGGGATTACATGTAGACCAAAAAAGGCAAGAAAACATCAAAACCTTAGGGTTTCGTGACTTCCGGTTAAGGAAAAACATTTTTCTCCTTATGGAAATTCTGCAGTATTCCAACCAAACAAACATGTGATGATCGGCAATCAGGTTGATGTTGAGACCTCGGGATCCGACTGATGATCACATGTAACTTCTAACCTGTGACATTCATGTGGCGAGACCTCATTGGTCCGCGTGACTTCCGAACTCCTGCCCGACTTGATTAGGGTTAAATACAGAGTTGTATGCTTTTGATGTAATAGAATATCAATCGACGTCGAGCTCGAGGTAGATTGATTTAACAATAAATTCACGAGGAAGATAGCGTTTTAAAGATTTTTCAAGTTTTTTAGGTGAGAAAAAAGATTAAAGTAAGAGTTCTGAAATAACTCCCCTATCCCCCGAACCCGACACATTATATAGCTTTTGGCCCACATATGAGTTGTTAGAGGGCAGGACCATAACAAGACAAAGTAAGGTTAATTAGCGCTATATTCGAGATAAACTATTATCAAAAGCAATCATACCAATTATAAACAACAAAAGAACGTATGGGTAGCTCAAAGTTAATTTAATAACAGCTAAACACCAATTGTATAATCTTCTCTTAGATTTTTGATTAAGTACACGCCCCAGTCCGCCAAATAAAGAAAACGCGGGACGCACGCTTGTTTCATCGTCANGAGAAAAAAGATTAAAGTAAGAGTTCTGAAATAACTCCCCTATCCCCCGAACCCGACACATTATATAGCTTTTGGCCCACATATGAGTTGTTAGAGGGCAGGACCATAACAAGACAAAGTAAGGTTAATTAGCGCTATATTCGAGATAAACTATTATCAAAAGCAATCATACCAATTATAAACAACAAAAGAACGTATGGGTAGCTCAAAGTTAATTTAATAACAGCTAAACACCAATTGTATAATCTTCTCTTAGATTTTTGATTAAGTACACGCCCCAGTCCGCCAAATAAAGAAAACGCGGGACGCACGCTTGTTTCATCGTCAACTCCTTAATAAACGAGGAGACGAATCAGAGAAACTACCGAAATTAACTAAATTTCGTCAATGATGGTATAACCCAAAAATAAGTAATATTTAATTATAGAATTGACAAATTAGGGTTTCCGAAGGAAACCCTAATTTGGCAATTCTTAATTAAAAAATTAATTTATTTTAATTGGAGTAACATTTATATAAAATTTATCCAATTTGGGAAAACAAGACCGGAACCTTAGGGTTCCGTGAATTCTGGAATGGAAAAACAATTTTTCTGAATAAGGAAATTCCGCAGTAGTTTTCCTACCAATTCATGTGATATTGTCGATACCTGGTCCGAGCAAGCTCGATCACCGGATGTCGATCATACCGATCATGGCGATCGACACATGACTTCTAACCAAATGACTTTTACGTGAAGTCCATTCATTAGACAACGTGACTTGAGATCGACAAACCCAAATTTTCTAGGGTTAAATACAGAGTTGTTTGCTTTTGATGTAATAGAATATCAATCGACGTCGAGCTCGAGGTAGATTGATTTAACAATAAATTCACGAGGAAGATAGCGTCTTAAAGATTTTTCAAGTTTTTTAAGCGAGAAAAAAGATTAAAGTAAGAGTTCTGAAATAACTCCCCTATCCCCCGAACCCGACACATTATATAGCTTTTGGCCCACATATGAGTTGTTAGAGGGTGGGACCATAACAAGACAAAGTAAGGTTAATTAGCGCTATATTCGAGATAAACTATCATCAAAAGCAATCATACCAATTATAAACAACAAAAAAACGTATGGGTAGCTCAAAGTTAATTTAATAACAGCTAAACACCAATTATATAATCTTCTCTTAGATTTTTCAATTAAGTACACGCCCCAGTCCGCTAAATAAAGAAAACGCGGGACGCACGCTTGTTTCATCGTCAGCTCCTTAATAAACGAGGAGACGAATCAAAGAAACTACCGAAATTAATTAAATTTTATTAAATGACGGTATAACCCATAATAAGTAATGTTTAATTATAGAATTGACAAATTAGGGTTTCCGAAGGAAACCCTAATTTGGCAATTCTTAATTAAAAAATTAATTTATTTTAATTGGAGTAACATTTNTAGGGTTAGGGGTTAGGGTTAGGGTTAGGGTTAGGGTTAAGGGTTAGGGTTAGGGTTAGGGTTAGGGTTAGGGTTTAGGGTTAGGGTTAGGGTTAGGGTTAGGGTTAGGGGTAAGGGTTAGGGTTAGGGTTAGGGTTAGGGGTAGGGTTAGGGTTTAGGGTTAGGGTTAGGGTTAGGGTTAGGGGTTAGGGTTAGGGTTAGGGTTAGGGTTAAGGGTTAGGGTTAGGGTTAGGGTTAGGGTTAGGGTTTAGGGTTAGGGTTAGGGTTAGGGTTAGGGGTTAGGGTTAGGGTTAGGGTTAGGGTTAAGGGTTAGGGTTAGGGTTAGGGTTAGGGTTAGGGTTGTTAAAATTATATGCTTTCAGTGGAATAAAAGATCAATCAGCGTCGAGCTCGAGGCAGATTGAAGTTAATCAAAATGATTCGAAAGAAATATGAAGAGTTCTACAACTCAACATACCCCGAACTCAACGTTTTATATACCTTTTGGGGTTTGACTCACGTGGAGGGAGCTGGGCTTTCGCGCGCAAGTCGCACCTTAATTGGCGGTAAATCTGAGATAATTTATCAATGAAAGCAACATACTAATGAGGAATAAACAATCAAACGCATTGGTGACTCAATAGTTTTAAACACCAATCGTTAGGGTTCTCTATTTTTAGATTAAATTATCAAGGAAGTGTTCGACTCATTTAGCAAAGAGGAGACGAAGCATGATAATTAGGGTTTCAACTCCTTAAAGAAGGAGACGAAACGGAGTTATTACCGAAATTTAATTAAATTATTTAATTACGGCAATCCCTAATTCAGTAATTTTTAATTTAATAAACAAAAGGATTAGGGTTTTCCGAAGGAAAACCCGTTCCGTTGTTTATTAAATTCGTTAATTACCGAAATTGGTACCACATTCTCAATGAAAATTAGGGTTACCAAATATAGGTACGGCGACGGTAAAACCTTAGGGTTTACCCGATTCCGGTTAAGGAAAAACAATTTTCCGAAACAGGAAATTCCGCAGTCGTCCGACCTTCAAAACACATGATTTGACGATCCGATGCCGCAGCCTCGATCATCGTCGATCACATGTGACTCCTAGTGTGACATTCACGTGACTATACACGTGGATGACCAATCATTGGTCAACGTGACTTCCGAACCTTCCGACCCACGTGATTAGGGTTAGGGTTTAGGTCGATTCGAAAATTCTAGAAAATTCCAAAAAATGATAAATTGTTACCTAAAAAGGATAAATTAATTTCCTTTCTAGACGAATTTCCTTTTTGGGCGAATCCTATTAGGAAATTCCGCAGTNTACTTAGCGATACATCTGAGAATAACTTATCATTAAAAGCGGCATACTATTTTAATATAACAATCAAACGTATTGGTGACTCAAATAGTTTTAAAACACCAATCGTTAGGGTTTCTCTTTATTGTTTCATTGAAAACGGAAGACTTGTTTGACATATTTAACAAATATAATCAACTCTTAAACGTTTAGGGTTTGATTTCTAAAAATAGAGAACCAAACGGATTGAATTCCGAAATTAAATGCATAATTTAATAAACGGAACACCCTAAAATGGGAATGATTAATTAAAGTTTATTAATTAAATAAGATTAATTTAGTTAACAACGAGGATTAGGGTTTTTCCGAAGGAAAAACTCTAATCCGAAGTTGACTAAATACGGTCAATTCCGAAATTAGTCAGCGATCCCATGTGGGAGCACGTGTTGACCAAAAAAGGTAAGAAAACAACAAAACCTTAGGGTTTCGTGACTTCCGGTTAAGGAAAAACATTTTTCCCCTTATGGAAATTCCGCAGTANTCCGACCAAACAAACATGTGACGATCGACAATCGGGTCGATGTCGTGACCTCGGGATCCGACTGTCGATCACATGTGACTTCTAACCTGTGACACTCACGTGGCGAGACCTCATTGGTCCGCGTGACTTCCGATCTCCCACCCGACTCGTTTAGGGTTAGGGTTAGGGTTAAATCGAAGTTTCTAGAAGATTTCCTAAAAAGGATAAATTAAATCTAAANCTCCCACCCGACTCGATTAGGGTTAGGGTTAGGGTTAAATCGAAGTTTCTAGAAGATTTCCTAAAAAGGATAAATTAAAACTAAATAAGGATAAATTAATTTCCTTTTTAGACGAATTTCCTTTTTGGGCGATACCAAAATAGAAATACCGCAGTATTTCCTTTTTGGGCGATTTCTAAAATGGAAATTCCGCAGAATTACCAAAATGGGACGACCCCCGATTAGGGTTAAAAGCCGACCTCCGACCTAACCCTTGGTTAGGGTTAGGGTTAACCTACACCCCCCGGTTAGGGTTAGGGTTAGGGTTAGGGTTAGGGTTAGGGTTAGGGTTAGGGTTAGGGTTAGGGTTAG
>PQFF01000185.1:436547-448199 GCA_003547095.1 Diversispora epigaea | reverse complement strand
TAATAATTATTAATAATTATTAATAATTATTATTATTATTAATTAATTATTTCGCTAACAATTATTTTAATAATAATTATTTTCGAAATAATTATTTAATAATTATTATCGAAATAATAATTTTTAAATAACTATTTAATTATTGATAATAATAATTAATAATAATAATTATTTCGATAATTCGATAATAATTATTATCAATAATTATAATTGTAGTTTAATTTTAATTATATAATATAATAATTAATATAATAATAATATAATAATTGGTAATATAATATAATAATATAATAATAAATATAATAATTAAATATATATAATTTTATTTTAATTATATTAATTATACTATATTATATAAAATATTTATCTATAGTTATATATATGACTATAATTATAACACATGACTATAATTACAATATACAACTACAATTACATTATTATATCTCACCACTACAGTCATGTTTTACTATACTTGCACGCAAAATTATTTTAAAGCCCCGAAATTGCAATTTTGGAAAAAAAAGTCGAAATAGTTTTTCATAGAAGACAAAATTATTTTACTTAAAACCCGAAATTTTTTGACCACCCAGATATGTTCTTTGATTAAAGATACATATAACTGGGTACTTTTTTTACTTCCATATATAGAATAGATTCTGCATAAATCTCAAAAAGTTGAAATACCTCAAAAATCTAAAATCAATTTTGAAAACATGTATACGTCTTACTACTACAATCACGTCTTACTACCATAGTTACGTCTTACTACTAAAGTCATAACCTATGACAATCCTTTAAAAAATAAAAAATTTACGTCTCATCTATACTTGCACGCAAAATTATTTTGGGGTTCCGAAATTGCAATTTTGGAAAAAAAAGTCGAAATAGTTTTTCATAGAAGACGAAATTATTTTACTTAAAACCCGAAATTTTTTAACTACCCAGATTTATTCTTTGATTAAAGATACACATAACTAGATACTTTTTTTATTTCCATATATAGAATGGATTCTGCATAAATCTCAAAAAGTCGAAATACCTCAAAAATCCAAAATCAATTTTGGNATTTGTCACAATGTAGTAAGACGTGACCATAGTAGTAAGACGTGACTGTAGTCGTGTGTCATAACTATGGTCATGTGTCATAACTATGGTCGTGTGTCGTATACATGTCGTCAAAACTATTGAATTGAGTCAGACGCAATTAAAATTGAGAAAAATTGGAATTGAGTCAAGGTAAATTTTGATTTTTATTAGTAATTAACGCAATTAGTTGAGTCAGACGCAATTAAAAATTGAAATTTTAAGAGTTAAGTCAAAGCCAAATTAGTTTTGACGACATGTATATATACCTGCCACCCAAATTCAAAATCCAAATGCCGAAATCCCAAATCCCAAATCCCAAATACTAGTAATTTGTGCATTTTGGCGTCCCAAATCCCAAATTATTTGGGATTTGGGCAACACGTATACATGTATAGTGTGTCGTAACTATGGTCGTATGTTGTGACTATACTTGCATGCAAAATTATTTTGGGACCCGGAAATTGCAATTTTGGAGAAAAAAGTTGAAATAGTTTTTCATAGAAGACGAAATAATTTTACTTAAAACCCGAAATTTTTTGACCACCCAGATTTATTCTTTGATTGAAGATACACATAACTGGGTACTTTTTTACTTTCATATATAGAATGGATTCTGCATAAATCTCAAAAAGTCGAAATATCTCAAAAATCTAAAATCAATTTTGGGAACATGTATAGTCATGACTATACTTGCACGCAAAATTATTTTGGGGCCCCGAAATTGCAATTTCGGGGAAAAAAGTCGAAATAGTTTTTCATAGAAGACGAAATTATTTTACTTAAAACCCGAAATTTTTTAACTACCCAGATTTATTCTTTGATTAAAGATACACATAACTAGATACTTTTTTTATTTCCATATATAGAATGGATTCTGCATAAATCTCAAAAAGTCGAAATACCTCAAAAATCCAAAATCAATTTTGGGAACATGTATAGTCATGACCATAGTCATATGTTTGTATTTAATTATTATTGATAATCAATAAATTATAATAATCAATAATTAATATTTAATATTATTACTATAATAATAATTAATTATCAATATGATAATAATAATTATTATTTTGATAATATAATTAATATAGTAATAATTAATTTAATTAATTTAATAATTAATTATCGAAAAAATAATTATTCAGTATAATTAATAATTATTTCGATAATTATAATTAATAATTATTATCGAAATAATTATTTCGAAATAATTAATTATTAATAATAATAATAATTATTATTATTTCGATAATTTGATAATAATTATAGTAATAATTATTTTGATAATTCGATAATAATTATTATTAACAATAATTAATTATTTCGATAACAATTATTTTGATGATAATTATTCTTGAAATAATTTTTTAATAATTATTATCAAAATAATTATTCTCGAAATAATTATTTAATAATTATTATCAAAATAATTATTTCGAATTATTGATAATAATAATTATTTATAATTATTTCGATACTTCGATAATAATTATAGTAATAATTATTAATAATTATTAATAATTATTANCACAGTATTCTGCTTTCCATAATTCTGTATTTGACTTTTCGGGTTCTATAAATTTATGTTTAAATCGTATATTAGAGAAAGGCGCATTTTTATACCATTTGACATATACTAGAAGATGTGTTTTAGGTCCTTTTGAAAGTGTTAAAGTATGTTCGAAATAATATTGTACCTTTTCAGGGTAAATATCACTGCTTCCATCTCTGTATACTTTCCACTTCGCTAATATAATTGCATTATTTTTATGTCGTCCAGCGATCATAGACCCAAATATTTCATTACCAATTATTAATCTTGCATGTTGATTCATAGTTACTTCCATACACACATTTACATCCTTCTTTTTTCTATTATATAATGTTGCATACCATTCACATAATATTTTTTGAACTTCTATAGGAATACTTACCTTTTCATACGAAGGCGTCAGCATTAGAAGTGCAGACTTATGTTAGGACCTGAGTCACGTCTTCATCTCAATTTTCACGTCAATTTGTCACAATGTAGTAAGACGTGACCATAGTAGTAAGACGTGACTGTAGTCGTGTGTCATAACTATGGTCATGTGTCATAACTATGGTCGTGTGTCGTATACATGTCGTCAAAACTATTGAATTGAGTCAGACGCAATTAAAATTGAGAAAAATTGGAATTGAGTCAAGGTAAATTTTGATTTTTATTAGTAATTAACGCAATTAGTTGAGTCAGACGCAATTAAAAATTGAAATTTTAAGAGTTAAGTCAAAGCCAAATTAGTTTTGACGACATGTATATATACCTGCCACCCAAATTCAAAATCCAAATGCCGAAATCCCAAATCCCAAATCCCAAATACTAGTAATTTGTGCATTTTGGCGTCCCAAATCCCAAATTATTTGGGATTTGGGCAACACGTATACATGTATAGTGTGTCGTAACTATGGTCGTATGTTGTGACTATACTTGCATGCAAAATTATTTTGGGACCCGGAAATTGCAATTTTGGAGAAAAAAGTTGAAATAGTTTTTCATAGAAGACGAAATAATTTTACTTAAAACCCGAAATTTTTTGACCACCCAGATATGTTCTTTGATTAAAGATACATATAACTGGGTACTTTTTTTACTTCCATATATAGAATAGATTCTGCATAAATCTCAAAAAGTTGAAATACCTCAAAAATCTAAAATCAATTTTGAAAACATGTATACGTCTTACTACTACAATCACGTCTTACTACCATAGTTACGTCTTACTACTAAAGTCATAACCTATGACAATCCTTTAAAAAATAAAAAATTTACGTCTCATCTATACTTGCACGCAAAATTATTTTGGGGTTCCGAAATTGCAATTTTGGAAAAAAAAGTCGAAATAGTTTTTCATAGAAGACAAAATTATTTTACTTAAAACCCGAAATTTTTTGACCACCCAGATATGTTCTTTGATTAAAGATACATATAACTGGGTACTTTTTTTACTTCCATATATAGAATAGATTCTGCATAAATCTCAAAAAGTTGAAATACCTCAAAAATCTAAAATCAATTTTGAAAACATGTATACGTCTTACTACTACAATCACGTCTTACTACCATAGTTACGTCTTACTACTAAAGTCATAACCTATGACAATCCTTTAAAAAATAAAAAATTTACGTCTCATCTATACTTGCACGCAAAATTATTTTGGGGTTCCGAAATTGCAATTTTGGAAAAAAAAGTCGAAATAGTTTTTCATAGAAGACGAAATTATTTTATTTAAAACCCGAAATTTTTTGACTACCCAGATTTATTCTTTGATTGAAGATACACATAACTGGGTACTTTTTTTACTTCCATATATAGAATGGATTCTGTATAAATCTCAAAAAGTCGAAATACCTCAAAAATCCAAAATCAATTTTGGGAACATGTATAGTCTCATCTACGTCTATGCTGTGACTTGAAGGGATGTCATGACCTCACTATAAGTCTGCATTTCTAGTCAGCATACATTCTAGTATAAGTTCAGTGCCATAGATCTTATTAGATATATCATGTCTATACATGTTCCCAAAATTGATTTTGGATTTTTGAGATATTTCGACTTTTTGAGATTTATGCAGAATCTATTCTATATATAGAAGTAAAAAAAGTACCCAGTTGTGTGTATCTTCAATCAAAGAATAAATCTGGGTGGTCAAAAAATTTCGGGTTTTAAGTAAAATAATTTTGTCTTCTATGAAAAACTATTTCGACTTTTTTCCTCAAAATACCAATTTCGAAATCCCAAAATGATTTTGCGTGCAAGTATAATCATGTCTCATTGAGATAAAATACTGTAACTCTTTTCTATCAAATTCATTAGTTACAGCTAAACTACCAGCAGCTTTCTTTGGAGAAAGAAATTAATAGGACTTCTCTAGGAGACCAGATGTTCATTGACGTGTCAGATGATAATCCACAAGCGAATTTTTAAGAATAATTCGCATAAGTTCAGGTTCGATCTGTCGATTACTATTGGGATATGAACCTATGAAAAGATTGGTATTAAAATTTTATTATTATAATTTCGTACACCCGATATGTGTGGCTTACCTATGTATCCATTTAATCGCTCGTACGGAAATAACCAAAAACTATAAACAAAGCCATAATCCTGTATGCATTCAAGAATATGGATTAATAAATGGATATTACTTGTAATAAATTCAGGCCTATAGGTTCTTTCTATATTTATTAACATATCCCTTAATCTTTCTTGGGCTTCTTGCAGATCATCTTCAATAACAAATTTAGCAACCAATAAGTTACACGCCTGAATAAAATATCCCTATAAAATTGTTGTTGCATATATCATAATAAAGATCTTCCATTGATCAGCAGTGAGCTTTGAAAATCCTTTTCCGACAGTAATCTTTGAAAGAATTCGACCAATATCAGATGGAAGTTGAACACTATCCATTCTTTTTTGTACTGTACAAAGTATACATGTTGCCCAAATCCCAAATCATTTGGGATTTGGGACGCCAAAATGCACAAATTACTAGTATTTGGGATTTGGGATTTGGGATTTCAGCAAAAAATACTAATTATAATTTGGGATTTGGGATTTGGGATTTGAGATTTCGGCATTTGGGATTTCGGCATTTGGATTTTGAATTTGGGTGGCAGGTATAGTACAAAGTTACTCAGAATTTAACTTATTTTCTTTAATAAATATGAATTGAATAATCCATTTTGCAATTCCAAGAAACAAGCAATGCATTGGATCCACTACTGTAAATCTGATCAGATCCATGTAAGGAAGACGAAGTAATTTAGACCATCGCACTTCGTTTATTTTAAAATGAGCTTCTCTTGTTCCTCTGGTGTCACATTTAAGCCATTCTTGAACATATTGTCTATGTTTTTGGGGGTCTGCAGATTCTGTAATCCATTGTTCATAATTATGCATGTCACCATAATGAGTTTTTTTGAACTTCTCACTATATCGGCTTCTTTTCGGACACCTGTGACTAAAGATGGTATCCGTAATTGTGAATTAAGAGTTATGATATTACTGCCTATATCGTAATTATTAAGGATTTCAATAAAAAAAAATCTGAAATTCCATAATTCGTAATTATCCGTAAGTCCGTAATTGTTCCGTAAGTCCGTAATTATTCCGTAAGTAAAAATGATACTCATAATTATTTAATTTTAAAATTTTATTATTAAATTTTTAAACATTTAAGTTTAAATATCTATAGTTATTTTAATTTTAATGTACAGAATTTGAAACTTCTACATAAAATACAAATTATTCTTAACTTTAAGTTTAATTATTAATACTTTTAATGTTTAATTATTAAAATTAAAAGTTTTATATGTAAAAACTATTAGTAATTATTTTTATAATTAATTTTTAATTAGTAAACTTTATTTTAAAATATTTCGGTCAAAAATTATCCGATTTGAATGAAAAAAATATCATTTTGAAGCCAGAAACATGGAGATTCCAAATATATACTTTATTGTTACACAAAAGTCCGTAATTAGTTACAGAATTACGGATTTGTATTGTAATTCATTTAAAAAATCCGTAATATTAAGGACTTGTAAAAATAATTAAGGACACCAGCTTTACCTGTGACATTTTATTATTGCAAATCCATGTCCAAATAACTTTTGTGTAGCNTGTAAATCTGATCAGATCCATGTAAGGAAGACGAAGTAATTTAGACCATCGCACTTCGTTTATTTTAAAATGAGCTTCTCTTGTTCCTCTGGTGTCACATTTAAGCCATTCTTGAACATATTGTCTATGTTTTTGGGGGTCTGCAGATTCTGTAATCCATTGTTCATAATTATGCATGTCACCATAATGAGTTTTTTTGAACTTCTCACTATATCGGCTTCTTTTCGGACACCTGTGACTAAAGATGGTATCCGTAATTGTGAATTAAGAGTTATGATATTACTGCCTATATCGTAATTATTAAGGATTTCAATAAAAAAAAATCTGAAATTCCATAATTCGTAATTATCCGTAAGTCCGTAATTGTTCCGTAAGTCCGTAATTATTCCGTAAGTAAAAATGATACTCATAATTATTTAATTTTAAAATTTTATTATTAAATTTTTAAACATTTAAGTTTAAATATCTATAGTTATTTTAATTTTAATGTACAGAATTTGAAACTTCTACATAAAATACAAATTATTCTTAACTTTAAGTTTAATTATTAATACTTTTAATGTTTAATTATTAAAATTAAAAGTTTTATATGTAAAAACTATTAGTAATTATTTTTATAATTAATTTTTAATTAGTAAACTTTATTTTAAAATATTTCGGTCAAAAATTATCCGATTTGAATGAAAAAAATATCATTTTGAAGCCAGAAACATGGAGATTCCAAATATATACTTTATTGTTACACAAAAGTCCGTAATTAGTTACAGAATTACGGATTTGTATTGTAATTCATTTAAAAAATCCGTAATATTAAGGACTTGTAAAAATAATTAAGGACACCAGCTTTACCTGTGACATTTTATTATTGCAAATCCATGTCCAAATAACTTTTGTGTAGCTGAAATATTGGAAGAACCTACTATTATTGTAACTTTTATATCAAATCCATCTTTATTTTCACATATAACAGGAACTTTCTATCCTTCTCATAATTTCTTAAGTTTATCAACTATCAAAGATAGATAATGGTTTATTTAATTTTTATTGACTTCCTTAGGTCCAGGTAGAAAGCCTAAATAAATAATATTTTCAGGTTTATTTCTTTCTGCCCTTGGAAGATTACATTATACATATTATCAAAATTAATTTAGCCTTGACTTAACTTTTAAAATTTTAATTTTTAATTACGTCTGACTCAACTAATTGTGTCAGTTACTAATAATAATCAAAATTTACCTTAACTCAATTCCAATTTTTCTTAATTTTAATTGTGTCTGACTCAATTCAATAGTTTTGATGACATGTATAGATTACATATCGAAGCATAAATAACACCAGTGCTATACGTGTTGCTCAAATCCCAAATAATTTAGGATTTAAGACGCTGTTACCGGAGAGAATTACCATAGTCAAAATATACTAAAACATATGATTAAAGCTCCTCAAAAGCCTTAAGGCTTGCGAACCTAGTGAGCCGAGCCAAGCTAAGTCAAGTTTAATATTATAGACTCATAGGCTTGCGAGCCTTAGGCTCACGAGCCAAGCTCAACTAAGACTTGATTCATAAGGCTCGAGCCAGCTCGTGAGCCTTAAAAATTTTATCCGTTGCACAACGGATAAAATAATAAAAAAAATTCTATCTATTGTGCAATGGATAGAATAATAAAAAAATTCTATCCGTTGCGCAACGAATAAAATAATAATAAAAATTTTATCCGTTGCGCATATACTTGCACGCAAAATTATTTTGGGGCCCTGAAATTGTAATTTTGGGAAAAAAAGTCGAAATAGTTTTTCATAGAAGACGAAATTATTTTACTTAAAATCTGAAATTTTTTAACTATCCAGATTTATTCTTTGATTAAAGATACACATAACTGAGTACTTTTTTTACTTCCATATATAGAATAGATTCTGCATAAATCTCAAAAAGTCGAAATACCTCAAAAATCCAAAATCAATTTTGGNATAATAATCAAAATTTACCTTAACTCAATTCCAATTTTTCTTAATTTTAATTGTGTCTGACTCAATTCAATAGTTTTGATGACATGTATAGATTACATATCGAAGCATAAATAACACCAGTGCTATACGTGTTGCTCAAATCCCAAATAATTTAGGATTTAAGACGCTGTTACCGGAGAGAATTACCATAGTCAAAATATACTAAAACATATGATTAAAGCTCCTCAAAAGCCTTAAGGCTTGCGAACCTAGTGAGCCGAGCCAAGCTAAGTCAAGTTTAATATTATAGACTCATAGGCTTGCGAGCCTTAGGCTCACGAGCCAAGCTCAACTAAGACTTGATTCATAAGGCTCGAGCCAGCTCGTGAGCCTTAAAAATTTTATCCGTTGCACAACGGATAAAATAATAAAAAAAATTCTATCTATTGTGCAATGGATAGAATAATAAAAAAATTCTATCCGTTGCGCAACGAATAAAATAATAATAAAAATTTTATCCGTTGCGCATATACTTGCACGCAAAATTATTTTGGGGCCCTGAAATTGTAATTTTGGGAAAAAAAGTCGAAATAGTTTTTCATAGAAGACGAAATTATTTTACTTAAAATCTGAAATTTTTTAACTATCCAGATTTATTCTTTGATTAAAGATACACATAACTGAGTACTTTTTTTACTTCCATATATAGAATAGATTCTGCATAAATCTCAAAAAGTCGAAATACCTCAAAAATCCAAAATCAATTTTGGAAACATGTATAGTTGCGCATATACATGTTCCCAAAATTGATTTTAAATTTTTGAGGTATTTCGACTTTTTGAGATTTATGTAGAATCTACTCTATATATGGAAGTAAAAAAAGTACCCAATTATGTGTATCTTCAATCAAAGAATAAATCTGGGTGGTCAAAAAATTTTGGGTTTTAAGTAAAATAATTTCGTCTTCTATAAAAAACTATTTCGACTTTTTTCCTCAAAATACTAATTTTGGGGCCCCAAAATGATTTTGCGTGCAAGTATAGTTACGCAACGGATAAAATAATAAAAAAATTTTATCTGTTACGCAACAGATAGAATAATAATAAAAATTCTATTCGTTGCGTAACGGATAGAATAATAAAAAAAATTTTATCCATTGCGCAACGGATAGAATAATAAAAAAAATTTTATTCATTACGCAACGGATAGAATAATAAAAAAAATTTTATCTGTTGCGCAACGAATAGAATAATAATAAAAATTCTATCCGTTGCGCAACGGATAGAATAATAAAAAAATTCTATCCATTGCAACAGATAGAATAATAAAAAAAAATTCTATCCGTTGCGCAACAGATAGAATTATAATAAAAATTCTATATGTTGCACAACAGATAGAATAATAAAAAAATTCTATCCATTGCACAACAGATAGAATAATAATAATAAAAATTCTATATGTTGCGCAACGGATAAAATAATAATAAAAAATTTTATCCATTGCGCAATAGATAGAATAATAAAAAAATTCTATCTGTTGCGTAACAGATAGAATAATAATAAAAATTCTATCCATTGCGCAATGGATAAAATAATAATAATAATTCTATCCGTTGTGCAACGGATAGAATAATAAAAAAATTCTATCCGTTGTGCAACGAATAGAATAATAATAATAAAAATTCTATCCGTTATGCAACAGATAGAATAATAAAAAAAAATTATATCCGTTGTGCAACAGATAGAATAATAAAAAAATTCTATCCATTGCGCAACGGATAGAATAATAATAATAATTCTATCCGTTGCGCAACGAATAGAATAATAAAAAATTCTATCTGTTGTACAATGAATAGAATAATAAAAAAATTCTATTCATTGTGTAACAGATAGAATAATAATAATAAAAATTCTATCCGTTGCGCAACGGATAGAATAATAAAAAAAATTCTATCTGTTGCGTAATGGATAGAATAATAATAAAAATTCTATCCATTGCGCAATGAATAGAATAATAATAAAAATTCTATCCGTTACGCAACGGATAGAATAATAATAAAAAATTCTATCCATTGCGCAACGAATAGAATAATAATAAAAAATTCTATCCATTGTGTAACGAATAGAATAATAATAAAAAATTCTATCCGTTGCGCAACGGATAGAATAATATAAAAAATTCTATCCATTGTGTAATGGATAAAATAATAAAAAAATTCTATCTGTTGTGCAACAGATAGAATAATAAAAAAAATTCTATCCATTGTGCAACGGATAGAATAATAATAAAAATTCTATCTGTTGCGCAACAGATAAAATAATAATAATAATTCTATCTGTTGCGCAACAGATAGAATAATATAAGGCTCGCGAATCTATTATGAGGCTTATGAGCCTGTATTAGGAAATTTTAATAGACAAAAATTTACGCAAATTTTCATTTCGGAAATTTCCGCAAAAAATTTTCGCAACTTTTCACACAGTTTTCAAAAATTTTCGCAACTTTTCACACAGTTTTCAAAAATTTTCACAACTTTTCACAAAGTTTTCGAAACTTTTCGCAACTTTTCACAAAGTTTTCGAAACTTTTCACAACTTTTTACAAAGTAAATTTTTCCGTAAAGTTTTCAAAATTTACAAAATTTTATTATTTTTCAAATATTATATCAGGAAATTTTTTATGTTGAAGGTTATTGTAATAATTTTGTTTTCAAAGGTTATTGAAGGTTATCGGACCAATAACCTTCGCAAATATTACGTTTATTATGATAAAGTGAAGGTTATTGAAGGTTATCGATATCAATAACCTCCAGAGTATTACATTTTATTAATAAAAATGAAGGTTTTCGGTACCAATAACCTTCGTAAATATTACGTTTATGTTGGAGGTATTCGAAGGTTATCGGAGTGAAAGACTTCGAAGGCTTACGTTTAAAAAAATTTACTGATGTAT
>PQFF01000185.1:417038-436428 GCA_003547095.1 Diversispora epigaea | reverse complement strand
AAAAATTTTCGCAACTTTTCACACAGTTTTCAAAAATTTTCACAACTTTTCACAAAGTTTTCGAAACTTTTCGCAACTTTTCACAAAGTTTTCGAAACTTTTCACAACTTTTTACAAAGTAAATTTTTCCGTAAAGTTTTCAAAATTTACAAAATTTTATTATTTTTCAAATATTATATCAGGAAATTTTTTATGTTGAAGGTTATTGTAATAATTTTGTTTTCAAAGGTTATTGAAGGTTATCGGACCAATAACCTTCGCAAATATTACGTTTATTATGATAAAGTGAAGGTTATTGAAGGTTATCGATATCAATAACCTCCAGAGTATTACATTTTATTAATAAAAATGAAGGTTTTCGGTACCAATAACCTTCGTAAATATTACGTTTATGTTGGAGGTATTCGAAGGTTATCGGAGTGAAAGACTTCGAAGGCTTACGTTTAAAAAAATTTACTGATGTATTATTATCATTTTATTATTATTATTATTATTTTATTTACATTAATACAAAAATATCCGAATATTTAAAATTATATTTTTTATTTCTTAATTCTCACTTTCTATATTTACTATTTCATTATGATATTCTTTATCTTCACTTTCTTCATCTTCGTCATCTTCGTCATCATCATCTTCACCTTCGTCACCTTCTTCACCTTCTTCACCTTCATCACCTTCATATTCATCATTTTTTTTATCTTCATATTCGTTATTTTCTACTTTTCTTTTGGATTTTTTAAGATTTTTTTGTAGAGTTTCGACTTCAATACTTCTTTTCTTTCCTTTGTTTCTTTTGGGTTTTATCTGTTTTTCAGGATCTTTCTATCTTTCTGGAGATACTGGTCTTTGGAGAGTTAGAGATGAGTCCGATTCGTATTCAAAACTTTCTTCATTTTCAATTTTTCTCTATTTTTTAAAATTTTGTTAGTTTTCGAAAATTTTAAAAATCTGGCGTGATATAAAATTTACTTACTAAATTTCTTGCAAGAGCCAGTTGTATAATTTCTTCTGACATTTTGATAACTTCATTTTTCGGGTTGAGAAAAATTTCTGAAATAGAATCGCCCAGGCGATTTGAAGATTTGGAATATTTTTTTTCTTAGGCCAGACATTTTTAATTATTTTTGTCATATATGTGTCATTTTCGTCGTCTTCGATTTTTTCAAATAATTTACGAAAACAATTTAAAACAGCAAGTTTCTTCTTCCACGCCGCAATTTCAGATGCTTTCGCTACATTACTAATTGGAGGTAACATATTGCTGAAATTTTCAAAAATTGATGTTTTTACTCACGCACACAAGGTGCCTCTAAGAGAACAGAGCCTTTTTGATAACTATAAATTTTTAAAAAAATTAATTACAAAACTCTTCAAAATATCAATTTATAGATTTTACTTACAGGTTTTCGAATTTTTTTTTCAAAATATGGTTCCCATTTACTATCCAAAGTGAAGAAAAATTCATTATCAGATTCTCTTAGAAAAAATTCGGCAGATTCTTTGAATTCGTCATAATTGGGATATATTTTTTTTTCTAACAGGTCTTGAGCAAACTTAATTATCACAGCCTATTTATAAAAATTGTTAATATTGCGAACATTTGCAAAATGTTCAAATTTTAATATTATACTAACATCTATACAAGCTTGATTATGTGAAAGTATGACGACTTCTTCTTTAATAGTTTTTATTTCTTCTTTCATGTTTTCTTGATTTTTTTTAACTTTTTCTAGAAGTGTTTTTAGATTATCCAATTTCGAAAAGATTCTTCTTGTAACGGCTTAAAACATAAAAAATTTTTAGTCATTTTAATTTTTTTTTGAAATAATTAAACCAATATATTATTATACCATCATTTATTTGATCTACCGAAGACGAGGTTAAGTCTGAATCTTCAGATTCTAGTAGTGGATGTGGAAATAAAGAAGGACGTGAAGCTGAAGTCGAAGAAGGGTATAAAGCTGAAGCCGAAGAAGGGCGTAAAGCTGAAGCCAAAGAAGGGCGTGAAGCTGAAACCGAAGAAGGACGTGAAGCTGAAGCCGAGGAAGGGCGCGAGGAAGAAGCACGTGAATATGAAGAGGTGCACAAAGGGTTTTGTTTTTTTTTTTTAAATAATTCGTTCAAATTACTCATCTTAAATAATAAATAAATATTTCATAAAAATAAACAAAAAAAATAGTAATGTTACGGAAAATGCAAACAAAAAAATTGAAATAAATAGTAATGTTATGGAAACTAATAAAAATACGTGCAGTATTATTTGATTATATTCTAAAGTATGTAGATTTGAAAGAATATAGCATATAGTAACAACTAATACACTGGTCGAAAATTTATAAAATCTACACCTATCTGGTACCCGATAGGTGTAGGTTTTATAAATTTTCGACCAGTGATACATCAGAAATTAAATATAAACGTTCTAGTGCGTTGTTACCGTAGTAATATTGTAGGATGTATTTTATTTATTATTATATATTATTGACTTATATTATTTATTATTTTATTATTATATTTATATTTAGTTAGTATTCATTTATTTGTTTATTTATTTATTATTATATTCTTATCTGTAATACNATGACGACTTCTTCTTTAATAGTTTTTATTTCTTCTTTCATGTTTTCTTGATTTTTTTTAACTTTTTCTAGAAGTGTTTTTAGATTATCCAATTTCGAAAAGATTCTTCTTGTAACGGCTTAAAACATAAAAAATTTTTAGTCATTTTAATTTTTTTTTGAAATAATTAAACCAATATATTATTATACCATCATTTATTTGATCTACCGAAGACGAGGTTAAGTCTGAATCTTCAGATTCTAGTAGTGGATGTGGAAATAAAGAAGGACGTGAAGCTGAAGTCGAAGAAGGGTATAAAGCTGAAGCCGAAGAAGGGCGTAAAGCTGAAGCCAAAGAAGGGCGTGAAGCTGAAACCGAAGAAGGACGTGAAGCTGAAGCCGAGGAAGGGCGCGAGGAAGAAGCACGTGAATATGAAGAGGTGCACAAAGGGTTTTGTTTTTTTTTTTTAAATAATTCGTTCAAATTACTCATCTTAAATAATAAATAAATATTTCATAAAAATAAACAAAAAAAATAGTAATGTTACGGAAAATGCAAACAAAAAAATTGAAATAAATAGTAATGTTATGGAAACTAATAAAAATACGTGCAGTATTATTTGATTATATTCTAAAGTATGTAGATTTGAAAGAATATAGCATATAGTAACAACTAATACACTGGTCGAAAATTTATAAAATCTACACCTATCTGGTACCCGATAGGTGTAGGTTTTATAAATTTTCGACCAGTGATACATCAGAAATTAAATATAAACGTTCTAGTGCGTTGTTACCGTAGTAATATTGTAGGATGTATTTTATTTATTATTATATATTATTGACTTATATTATTTATTATTTTATTATTATATTTATATTTAGTTAGTATTCATTTATTTGTTTATTTATTTATTATTATATTCTTATCTGTAATACAAAAGACAAATTGATTTACGAATATGTAGTTGTGTAGTGTAACTGTGTCCTGTAATAGATTTACCATAGATAGTAACAAATTAATATGTAGATCATGTATTACGAGGACCCAAAGGACCTAAAGGACCCAAAGGACCTAAAGGACCCAAAGGACCTAAAGGACCTAAAGGACCCAAAAATTAGTTATATAAAGGATGAATTTTGGCCTGAGGCAAAGGCAGTCAGTTTTATAGTCAGATTTAGAATTCGTTAGTTTAGGATTCTATCCTTTAATTAGAAAACCTTTTGTAACTAATTTATTTGTAAATTAGTCTCTTTTGTATTTTGCAATTACCATTAATAAAGGTTATTATTACCTTGAAATTATTAGTATTATTGTCTTATTAATACAGTGCGGAACCTCTATAACCGGTCAAAAATTTTGCTATTTTTAAATGTATGTTACACCTGCCAAAAGAAGTAAATAAAAATTTTAACCGTTAATTTCGATAAATCATATCAAAAGCTACAGAAATTATCGGTTTTGATCAAAAAATTTTAAGATTTGCCGGTGTTACATAGATTTGAAATTTACACGTTTTACTATAAAAAATAAAAATTGCAAATAATAAATTTTGTGTGACTTTCTAAAAATATTACCATTTTGTAGTGTTTATGTTGCCCAATCATTTTAGCTTAGAAATGCATGTATAGATTATTATAAAAATTTTGAGTTGCATTATGTCTTCGTGCAAAAAATTAGCTGCAAAAAAGAGAGCAAAAAATCAAATTCGCAATGTAAATACAGGTCAATTTATAGAGCAATATTCAACAAGTGATGATGAATATACATTATCAAGTGATGGTTATTCAACAGATAGTTCATATGAAAGTTATTATGCCCAAAGAATATTAAAACTTGGGGATATAGTTTTTAATTTAACAGAGATTGATGAAAAAAAGAAAGCACCATATGTTGGAAATTCTACTGCAACGTATTATCGAAAATATGGACCATCTGGTACATTTACAAAAGCAGCTAAAGGTTCATTATCAATTAACCAATATTTTACAGCAAATATTACCAATAATTCACAAGAAGTTTCAATTGATGAAATAGAAACTAATACAGAATCAACAAATGATATATTGCAAGTGGAAAATTCAGAAAGTTTGCAAGAAGGAATAATGGATATTGATACTGAAGATATTTTACAATTAGAAGATTCTGAAAGTTCACAAGAAGAAGAAACAGATATTAATGATAATGATATTGAAAATATTTTTTCACAAAAAATAAAAGATTTAGAATTAATTCTTCAAGATAAAAACAAGTTTACTGTATATGAATATTTAAAGTATCGTTCAATTTATGAATTTTTAATTAATTGGAAAAAAAAATATATGTCTCGTGATGATGCTGCATTTAATGCTGCACAAAAAGTTTTTGATAAAGGGGTATATTGCGCAAGAACAATCAAAAAATGGACTAAATACTGGCTTGAAAATAAAACAATACCAATATCAATACAAGGTTGCCATCAAAAAACAAAATCATTCATTGATGATGAAGATATTATTAATGACAGTCTTACTTTTATTCGACAAAACAGTGGAAAAATAACACCAAAAAATTTTCAACAATTTATTAATTTAAAATTTCTTTCAAAAATAGAGGGGAAAAAATCAATTACATTAAAAACAGCTCGTATTTGGCTTAAAAAACTTGGATTAGTTTCACAATCTAAAAAAAAGGGTATTTATTTTGACGGTCATGAAAGAGATGATGTATTGAAATATCGTGAAAAATTTTTAAAAGAAATGAAAGAATTGGAACAATTTATGCCAACATTTATTGGAAATGAAATGACACAACTTAATCCAGAAATTCCTTCAAATCAAAAATTACATATATTTATCACACATGATGAATGTTTATTTTATGCAAATGATGATCGTCCGATAGTATGGGCACCAATTGGAGAACCTCCATTAAGAAAAAAAGGTCATGGCAAATCAATTATGGTTAGTGATTTTTTACTTGAAACAATTGGCAGATTAAAATTAACTCCTGAGCAATCCTTATTAAATCCAAATATACCAGTTGAAGCACGTAAATTTTTAAAACCTAGAAAAAATGAAGAAGGTTGGTGGACAGCAGAACATTTGATTGATCAAGTTATCAATTATGCAATTCCTATTTTTGAAACTATTTATCCAAATGCAATTGCTGTAATGGCATTTGATAATAGTACCAATCATGGTGCAATGCCAGAAGATGGTTTAAATGCTACAAAAATGAATGTTAATCCTGCAGGAAAACAGCCACGAATGCATTCAACATTTTTTGGAACAGACAATATATCACAATCAATGGTTTTTCCATCAGATCATCCACAATATCCAAATAAAGCTAAAGGTATGCAACAAATTCTAATAGAAAGAGGATTATGGAAAGAAGGATTAAAAGGTGAATGTAAATTATGTAAGGGAAAAGAAAAAAAAATAGATTCTCAAAGAATTGATTGTTGCATGCGTCGAATTTTATCATTACAACCAGATTTTATTTCTCAAAAATCTAGATTACAAATTGAAATAGAAAAAAGAGGTCATAAATGTATTTTTTATCCTAAATTCCACTGTGAACTGAATTTTATAGAAATGTATTGGGGTGCAGCAAAACATTACACTAGAGAACATTGTAATTATACTTGGGTAGGATTGCAAAGAATTGTTCCTGAGGCTTTGGATTCAGTTCCTTTAATTACAATTCGTCGTTTTGCACAAAAATCTTGGCGTTATATGGATATATATAGGAAGGGAATTACTGGTAAAATGGCAGAATTTGCAGCAAAAAAGTATAAATCTCATAGAAGAGTTCCTGATAACATTTACAATGAACTTGAATCAGTTATTATTAAATAAATAAATATTAGATCACTATTTCGATCATTTTGATTATTGCTAAATCTATTTTTTAATTGGTTTATATATAAAACACGTGATTTTTACTAACCAGGAAAATTGAGAATTTTTTTTTATTCCATAAATCGATT
Organism: Diversispora epigaea; assembly: GCA_003547095.1. Lineage (NCBI taxonomy): Eukaryota > Fungi > Glomeromycota > Glomeromycetes > Diversisporales > Diversisporaceae > Diversispora > Diversispora epigaea. Next base: position 429,893 of record PQFF01000185.1, on the reverse strand, counting down.
CTATTATATGAGAAGAGTCTAATTTTTCTTACCCCAGTTAAATCCAATCACTAGATCAAGTTTTATTTAAGATTTTATAGGTTCCTATTATAGAGGTTCCGCACTGTAATAACCACACCTTTTGTATTGAATCGCCTACTTTATCATTTGGAGCGCTGTCTCGTGATAATAGTAGTTAACACTAATCAATACACTTATTAACAGTAGTTTATTTAACTTCTAGAACCTACCTATTAGTAGTAGTTGTATCTATTTTGACTAATAGTTTCTTTGAATAATATCTTTAATATTATTTCAAGAGTTCCTGTTCATCCCACGTGTTTATTAAGAAGGATAAACCTCCGTCGGTAACAATTTGGTGCTTTCTAGCGGAAATGCAAAAAGAAATTATACTGTTAATGGTCATTGCTAAAAGACGCAACGATTGTGTAGACGAAGCAATCAAACAGAAGAACGAAGCTATCTCTGAAATTGTTGAAAGAGAGCTATCCCGAGAAGAAAAGGATCCTAACTACGAAGTAACCTATACTTTAAAGGACCTTAATCGAGTAAAGGATTATCTCGATTTAATTAAACATCATGTGTAGATTCGTGATAATATTCTTGTTGACAACGGAAGAACTGTCTTCAACATACCAACCAGATCGAAGCCAAAGAATAATTGAAATTCTTAAGTTAACGCTTTGGAGTCGACACCTCGAAACTTAACAAGGCGGACTGTTCATCGGTTAACCCCAGAAGAAAGAGAACAAAGGAGACAACGATATCAACAACGTCGACTTGAGCGACAAATTCAAAGAGAAAATCAGAATCCAGTTACCGTTAGGTTACCCGCAAGTAATCCAACAACAACTTCCCCCTTTGCAACTGTTGGAACATCTGGAACCACTCCTCGACAAAGACGCCGATCTAACGAAACTCCTCAAAGTTTCTCACAAGCAGTATCACCTAGGCGATCATCGGAACAAGTTACTCCACGTGTAGTTACCCCTCCAAACAATTGAGACCAACTCCAAAATATCTGAACCTTCTATCAACCAATAAACTTTAATCTCCTTAACCAACAACTGGCAGAAGCTCATTTAACTGCCTCTGATAGTAGCGACAGTAGTGATACCGATACTGAAGACGAAATGGCAAACGCTGTACTTGATTACTTGGAAGACAACTTACATAACTATACATCCCTCCGAGTCAATCCATTTTATGGGAATGGAACTCAGGATCCTCTTCAATGGATGTTTCATTTTAAGAAAGTCGTCCGTAGTAATGCATGGGATGAAGCGAAGAAGATTCGCAAGTATGCCACCTACCTTGAAGACGATGCCGAAGAATGGCATGATGAAATAAATGCTGCCAATATGGCTGATTGGGCTGCTTGGAGAGCCGGATTTGTGGAAAAATATTGTAATACCCGGTGGAGAAATTACATGAGTTAGAGAACAATTGTCAACGACCAGAAGAAACGGTTGATGCTTATTATGCGAGATTTAAATGATTGGTGAAACGAGTAGACATTAATATTAACCAACATAAACGACTCTTCATAAAAGGATTGTTACCTCACATCGCACCATTGATAACCATGCAAGCTCCAGCTACCTTAGCTGCCGCCTTAGAAAAAGCGCAAGCTTATGAGGAAGGATTGGATATGGTAAATGAAATTGAACCTCGTAAACAAAAAGGAAAAAAGAAAGTTGTTGAAAGTTCAGATGAAAAAAAAGAAGGAAAAGAAGAAGAGGAAAGAAAACCAAAGAAAACCGTACTCAAAAAGAAAAAGAAGGAAACTAAAGTAACTTTTGATCCTGCTCACAATCTCGACGATTTGGCAAAGAAATTTGAGAAGATGCAATTAAATCTAATCCAAAAAATGGAGAAGTTAACTACTCAAGTTAACCAACAACCTAACTACCACAACCGAGGAAATAACCGCAACAACTCTTCCCAAAACAATTGGAATAATCGAAACAATCGAAACAACCGAAATAATAACCAAGAAACTCGTACTTGTTTCAAATGTGGAAAGGAAGGACATATCTCTTGGGACTGTCCTGATCGCAAGGATAATTCAGACAACTTCGCGCATGCTAAATTAGTGGAAGTTGAAGAAGAAAGTGAAAAGGAGGAAGATAAACTTTTACAACACCTTCTCGATGCTTATGATGCTTATCTGGGAAAACGAGAAAGAGATGACAGTAGTAACGAGGATACACCTATCAAACGACCTCGTGAAACTAATGTTCCTGAGCCGAAACTAAGCTTGAATACCTTTGGACTTCCTAAAACTACGAGTGTACCCGTACCCAAAGTTGTTAAAGCTGAGATTACTCCAAAGAAAAAATCCAAGAAAAAGAAAATAATTAAAATGGTGAAAGGAAACAAAGAAAAGAAAAAGGAGAATGCAACTCGACCACCTCTCTTCAGGAAAAAGGATTTTGACATTGTGGAACAGTTACAAAACCAACCTGCTGGTTTATCTTAGGTCGATACTTTAGAAGTCCCCTCTATTAGGAAAAGTTTCTTTGAAGCTCTTCGAAAACCGAAAGAAAAGAAAATTAAATTAGCAGACTAGGAATATTCTTTGAAAACTACTGCTTTAAAATGTAATGTCGCAGTAGGAGTTTACACTGTGCCTACTATTGTTGACAGTGACATAGCTATTAGTATTGTTACTCGTGATGCTATGGAACAACTAGGTTATGAAATTGAAGAAGCCTCTAAAAGTATAATCTTACCTGCTACTGGAAAGAAAACCCAACCTTTAGGAGTTATTTGTGACTTACCAATTACCATCCAAGGCCAAACTATTCCTATCGATGTGGAAGTAAACGATGCCGCTACTTATTCTTTATTATTGGGAAACAATTGGCTAATGAAAGCTATTGCTTCATATAATTGGAGCGACCAAGAACTAACTCTTAGATGGCGAGGGAAAACTCTTATTGTTCCTGCCAACTGTTCAAAGGAAACTAAAGAAGAATTTTCTGAACTTACTGAAAATACCGATGAAGAAAGTACTAATGGGAATGATACCGAGACGAAAGAATCTGAAGAAGACGATGAAGAAATTATTTTCAAGAATACAATCATTGAAGAAGACAATGAAGAAAGTGATGAGGATACCGTACTTGTCTTCTTGAGTGAAAAGTTAAATAAAAATGAATTGGATATTGACCAATTAAATAATCACCAACAACAAAAATTTGATAAATTAATGGAGCGAAACAAAGATTTATTTGCTAATGATGTTAGTTCATTAGAACGAACAAATATCATTAAACATCAAATTGATGTAGGAGAAGCAAAACTAATTAAACAACGCTTCTACCGAACACATCCCGATGAAGATCAATTTATCAAAGAGGAACTTGATAGAATGTTAGACAAGGGTTTAATAAAAAGATCCAAAAGTCCTTGGGCCTCTTCTGTTGTTCTTGTCAAAAAGAAAAATGGCAAATTGAGATTTTGTGTTGATTACCGAAAGTTGAATACCGAAACACGGAAAGATGCCTACCAAATTTCCTGCATTGAAGATATGTTGGATGCCCTTAGAGATGCAAAATGGTTTACCACTCTTGATCTTGCTAGTGGATATTGGCAAGTGGAAATGGATTCAAAAGACCAGGATAAAACTGCATTTATCACTAAACAAGGAACTTATGAATTCACCGTAATGCCATTTGGACTCACTAATGCTCCAGCTAAGGGTGGAAGGCTTAATTGATATGAAGGCTGGATCAATAATTGCGCCTTTGGCTAATTAATTTTGCGTCAGCTAAATTCTGGCTAAATTCTGGCTCAAAGGCTAATTAAATTGTGCCGGCTAAATTCTGGCTCAAAGGCTAAATAATTTTTTTCTGGCTAAATTCAGGCGCAATTTCTGATTGGCTGGCGCAATTTTGGTCACGTGACAAAAGGTTGATCAAATAAAATTATTAATTAATTTTACTGATATTAATATTTTAATATATTGTTTTAAAATAGCTATAATTTGGTCAATTTTAATGTTACAGAAATGAAATATATATCATCTTGTAGCTAAGAACCAGATCTTTCGATCTGTCATAGGAATATCATAGTAGAAAATCGCTTCTAGTTATGTAAAATTGATTTGAAATTAAAGCTAAAATTAATTATTTTTAAAAATTTAAAAATAGTTATTTAATAAATTTTATAATTGCGCCAGCCAATCAGAATTGCATCATTATTTAGCCTTTGCGCCAGAATTTAGCCATTGCGCCTGATTGTGCCGTGGCTAAATTCAGCTAAATTCTGGCTAAATTCTGGCTCAAAGGCTAATTAAATTGTGCCGGCTAAATTCTGGCTCAAAGGCTAAATAATTTTTTTCTGGCTAAATTCAGGCGCAATTTCTGATTGGCTGGCGCAATTTTGGTCACGTGACAAAAGGTTGATCAAATAAAATTATTAATTAATTTTACTGATATTAATATTTTAATATATTGTTTTAAAATAGCTATAATTTGGTCAATTTTAATGTTACAGAAATGAAATATATATCATCTTGTAGCTAAGAACCAGATCTTTCGATCTGTCATAGGAATATCATAGTAGAAAATCGCTTCTAGTTATGTAAAATTGATTTGAAATTAAAGCTAAAATTAATTATTTTTAAAAATTTAAAAATAGTTATTTAATAAATTTTATAATTGCGCCAGCCAATCAGAATTGCATCATTATTTAGCCTTTGCGCCAGAATTTAGCCATTGCACCTGATTGCGCTGTGGCTAAATTCCAGGCTCAATTGGCTAAATTAAATCTGGCTAAATTCCTGGCTCAATTCATATTACGCCTACCATCACTAGCTCCAGCTACCTTCCAACGCCTTATGGATCATGTTTTAAATGATATGTTATATCAAGGAGTTATTGTTTACCTTGATGACATTAATATTTACTCAAAAACTTTTGATGAACACTTAATTAAATTGGGAAAAGTGTTCCAACGACTACGAGCCGCCGGATTGAAATTGGGACCTGACAAATGTCACTTCTTACAACCAAAGTTAGAATTTTTGGGACATATAGTCAGTGGAGATGGAATTATGGCTGACCCCGCAAAAATTGAAAAAGTGAAAAACTTTCCAATACCAACGACCAGGACTAGAGTTCGCAACTTCTTAGGATTGGCATCCTACTATAGAAAATTTATTAAAAACTTGTTGCGAAAAGATTCCGAACTAGAGTGGACTAAGAAATGTCAACAGTCCTTCGATGCTTTAAAAGGAAAGTTAATTACCAAACCAATTTTATCCTATCCTGATTTTACCTGAACCTTCTATTTAACTATCGATGGTTCTGCACAAGGGTTAGGAGCTGTTTTGAGTCAACGCAATGATGAAGGACATGAAAAAGTCATCACCTACGCCAGTAAAAGTCTTGTAGGAGCGCAAAAACAGTATGGCGCAACAGAACTTGAATGTTTAGCTGTTATTTGGGCAGTCGAACATTTCTATTCCTACTTGGGATTTAAACATTTTGTTCTGATAACTGACCATTCCGCATTGAAATGGTTATATTCAAGTGTACCGAAAGGAAGATTAGCAAGATGGATATTACACTTACAACCGTATGATTTTGAAGTACAACACAAACCAAGAAAAGAAAATACTAACGCTGATGCGTTATCCCGTCTTTAATTGAACAAATAATTATAAGAGAAATAAATCCGACGTAAAATACAATTCGGACCAAGTTGTCAGTGTCTTGGCAAATCTTTAGTAGAATTTATTAAAGATAACCTGAATTAATATGGATTTAACACTATACCAACAATTTTATAATTATTTAAATAATCAAATATTTCCTGAACCCCAATCACCTCGCGAACGCAAATAATTTTTAAATAAAGTGAAACATTTTCAATTATATAATAGACAGTTATTTAAGAAACCACGGAAAAATAACCAACAATTCATCAAAGTAATAGGGAGACATGAGATGGAACCCCTGTTATACATGATGCATAACCACCCCACATTAGGACATTTAGACATAGAAGCCACTTATAATCGAGTTAAGGATAAATATTATTGGAATCAAATGTTCGATGATATTAAAGAATATATTCAAAGTTGTGACTCTTGCCAAAGGTTTGGAAGACCAAAAAGGACGGAACCTTTACATACCATACCTGTTGAACAACCTTTTGAACAAATTGGAATTGATATCGTAGGACCTCTACCAGTTACCCCACGAGGAAACCGATATATTGTAGTTGCTATGGATTACCTTACAAAATGGCCAGAAGCAAAACCTTTAACCAATGCAACTGCTGAAGCTGTTGTTCAGTTTATCTATGATGAAATTATTTGTCGACATGGTGCCCCTACAGTTCTAATCTCAGATCAAGGCACGCATTTTAAAAATAAAGTAATTGATGAATTAAGTGATAAATTTAGGATGGAACATCGCTTTTCATCACCATATCATCTGCAAACTAATGGTATACGTGTTGCCCAAATCCCAAATTATTTCGGCATTTCGGCTGCCAAAATTCAATTTTCATAGTATTTGGGATTTGGGATTTGGCATAATTTGGGATTTGGGATTTCGGCAATTAGTAATTTGGGATTTGGGATTTGGGATTTGGGATTTCGGCATTTGGATTTTGAATTTGGGCGGCAGGTATANTCAAAGTAATAGGGAGACATGAGATGGAACCCCTGTTATACATGATGCATAACCACCCCACATTAGGACATTTAGACATAGAAGCCACTTATAATCGAGTTAAGGATAAATATTATTGGAATCAAATGTTCGATGATATTAAAGAATATATTCAAAGTTGTGACTCTTGCCAAAGGTTTGGAAGACCAAAAAGGACGGAACCTTTACATACCATACCTGTTGAACAACCTTTTGAACAAATTGGAATTGATATCGTAGGACCTCTACCAGTTACCCCACGAGGAAACCGATATATTGTAGTTGCTATGGATTACCTTACAAAATGGCCAGAAGCAAAACCTTTAACCAATGCAACTGCTGAAGCTGTTGTTCAGTTTATCTATGATGAAATTATTTGTCGACATGGTGCCCCTACAGTTCTAATCTCAGATCAAGGCACGCATTTTAAAAATAAAGTAATTGATGAATTAAGTGATAAATTTAGGATGGAACATCGCTTTTCATCACCATATCATCTGCAAACTAATGGTATACGTGTTGCCCAAATCCCAAATTATTTCGGCATTTCGGCTGCCAAAATTCAATTTTCATAGTATTTGGGATTTGGGATTTGGCATAATTTGGGATTTGGGATTTCGGCAATTAGTAATTTGGGATTTGGGATTTGGGATTTGGGATTTGGGATTTCGGCATTTGGATTTTGAATTTGGGCGGCAGGTATAACTAATGGACTAGTGGAACATTTTAATCAAACACTTTGTGAAGGTTTAAAGAAAGTCCGCGATCCTATGAATTGGGATAATTATATAACCTCTGTATTATTTGCTTATCGGACAAATAAACAAAACACCACTAAGTATACTCCATTCTTTCTAAACCATGGAAGAGAAGCCCGATTACCAATTGAAATCGATGGTCAACAAGAAATTATTAAATATGATCTAGAAGATACTATCCTGCAACGAGCTTATGAACTAATTGATCAATTACCGGTTCATCGACAAAAAGCTAGGGATAATATCCAGAAATCACAAAAGTCACAGGAACGACGACACTTGGAGAAAATGCTACAGATTGTCAAATATAAGGAAGGTGACAAAGTTTTAATGTATGACTCTCGGTTGGATAAACAATGGTCTGAAAAACTTGATACCCGATGGAAAGGACCATTTACCATAAGTAAATGCTTAGATAAGGGAGCTTATGCCCTGAAAAATCAATTTAATCAACCCCTGAAGGAATTGATACATGTTGATCAACTAAAATTGTATAAAGGTCGTATCACATGGGAGCCACAATTAGTAATAGATAATTCTGTGTAAATTAATAGAAATTAGGTTATCAAAAATAGTGATACTATGCGTAACTTTAATTAATATTTAAACAACAGACTCTCTACTTTTAGAAAATTTAGTCAGTATAACACGAAACCAGCGATTTTTAGACAAAATGCATTTATATAAACAAGACCTTTTAAATATTGAAGGAAATGTACCTATTTAACAAGTAGACCCATATAGACTGACCGATCCTTGAGAACAGTCCATCGATACAGTATTCCAATTGTTGAGACAAGAAATTATCCATCGTAATCGAATCAAGACATTAATGTATACTTATTATTTAGGAGAGTTATTAAGTTTTAGAACTCTACCTCGAATGTCATGGTTAAATTATGTGCAACAAAATGATATCTCTGATGAATATCGTTATTACTTAGGAGCAATGAGAACTTATAAAGTATTTCAGGATGATAGGGAACAAATCTATAGAACAAATTACTTATCTTTATATGTAATGGCTCGAATGAATAAAAATAATTTCGACAATAATTTCATGCCTTTTGTACAGGCTATTAGGGATATTTTGGTGAATATAAGGTCATAAGAGGACTTATGAATTAATTAGGAGGATAACTGTTACCGTAGTAATATTGTAGGATGTATTTTATTTATTATCATATATTATTGACTTATATTATTTATTATTTTATTATTATATTTATATTTAGTTAGTATTCATTTATTTGTTTATTTATTTATTATTATATTCTTATCTGTAATACGAAAAACAAATTGATTTACGAATATGTAGTTGTGTAGTGTAACTGTGTCCTGTAATAGATTTACCATAGATAGTAGCAAATTAATATGTAGATCATGTATTACGAGGATCCAAAAATTAATTATATAAAGGATGAATTTTGGTCTGAGACAAAAGCAGTCAGTTTTATAGTCAGATTTAGAATTCGTTAGTTTAGGATTCTATCCTTTAATTAGGAAACCTTTTGTAACTAATTTATTTGTAAATTAGTCTCTTTTGTATTTTGCAATTACCATTAATAAAGGTTATTATTACCTTGAAATTATTAGTATTATTGTCTTATTAATAATAACCACACCTTTTGTATTGAATCGCCTACTTTATCATTTGGAGCGCTGTCTCGTGATAATAGTAGTTAACACTAATCAATACACTTATTAACAGTAGTTTATTTAACTTCTAGAACCTACCTATTAGTAGTAGTTGTATTTATTTTGACTAATAGTTTCCTTGAATAATATCTTTAATATTATTTCAAGAGTTCCTGTTCATCCCACGTGTTTATTAAGAAGGATAAACCTCCGTCGGTAACAGCGTCTAAAATACACCGATCTATAGCGTCCTACGAACATCACCTACGTTTATTGTATATTCGAAAAATCATATTTATTTTACAGATATAGTATTTGTAAGATATTCTTTTTATATCACGGAATGTAATATAGAAATTACAAAGAGAAACATTTAAAATTTTATTAATTACTGAGAAAACTAATAAAAATAAAAATACAGATTTGAAATATTGGAAAAAATATTTAAGTACCATGAAAGAGTATCATTGACAATTTAAATAAAGTCGAATAATTTCAATTTTCTTTAAAACAAAATATTGATTTTTTTGAAACAATTTGAACTTTTTCAATATTCTAATATAAACAATGTCTACAAGTTTTCAATGCACACATTGCCCTCGTAATTTTTCAACACGGAATGCATACTCTCAGCATGTTAATCGATGCATTAATACTGTTTATTTAAGTACAGAAGAATCTAGTGAGGATATTTCAGATATTGTCTCAAATGTTAACGAAATGTCATAGATGATGAAGATTTTAGTCGCATAAATGAATTTCAAATTATTCGAGAAGAAAACTCACAAGTTTTTTACCAATATGAAAGTGATCAAAATTATGCTGGTGATATTTCTTTTGGTGAAATATCACATTCAAGTAATATTCTGGAGGAATATGAAAACTTTGATGAAATTTTACCTGCAAGTTTACAAAGTAATGAAGAACCCGTATTACATTCAAGCAATATTCCGGAGGAATATGAAAACTTTGATGAAATTTTACCTGCAAGTTTACAAAGCAATGAAGAACCCGAAGTTGAAAACATTAAAGAATTTCCAAATAAAGCATATGCGGATTTGATAGCACTTGTTATAGAAAATAATCTTAATAACAAAGCTGGAAATGCAATTATAAAATTCTTTAACAAACATTCAGATTTATCTCAATTGTCATCTCTCTCAAAAAACATTGAAATTGGACGAAAGTTCATGGATAAAATGAATATTTCACAATTGTCATATTCTAAATATTGCGTACTTACTCATAATAGTCAAGATTACTTTGTTCATTATCGTCCCATTAAAAACTGTATTAAAAACCTTTTGTCAAATCCAGATATATTAAAAAATTTGATGTTTAGATATGAAAATTCAAAGGTAAATACTTATATCGGAAATTTCTTAATAATTAATAATTATATTAATAATTATATTAATAAACTGTTAAATCGAGGGTGAAAAATCATATGGAGAACAAAATTCTGGAAATTGGTGGAAACGAGCAGAAAGATCAATTTCAAATCATGCAAATATTTTGTCAATTATTCTCTATTCAGATGCAACTACTACTGATACATTAGGAAAGAGTTCATTACATCCTATATATATATCTCTTGGAAATATTCCCACATGGAGAAGAAACAAAGAAGACGCAAAACAACTGTTAGGATATCTCCCAATTTTATCAGCTAAAAATGAAAAGAAAAAGAAATCTTCTGAATTTAAGGAATTGGCTCGCGAAACCTTTCATAATTCTATTAAATTTCTATTAAATCCATTATTCCAAGGTGATGGTGTTGATTTTAATATTGATGACAAAGATATTTGGTTTTTTCCGAGAATATCCACTATAATCTGTGATTGGCCGGAAGCCTGCACGTTTTCGTTAACTTATAAATCAGCCAATTCGAATTATCCTTGTCATTTTTGTTTAGTTCAAAGAGAAGATCTTATTGATATAAGAAAAGAAGTGATACTCCGTAACCATGTAAATATGAAAGAATATTTTGATAGTAATACAAGTAATTTGGCAGGTTTGGAACAGGTCAATAATTACTTTTGGAGTATCCCATAAGTTTATTTATTTATATATTTAAATATTTATATATTTTAAGGGCATATTCTAATCTTATTTGTTTAAATTTAAAAATTTAAACATTTATGCAGCCACTGTACCTGATAGAATGTATCACTTAGATCTAGGTCTATTCAAATATCAAATAGAGTTTACTATGGAATTATTGAAGAAAAAAAAATCATTGAATAAAGTAAACGAAAGAATTGCGGATATTCCAAGACATTCGCAATTAAAAGTATTTAAAAAAGGGATACAATTATCCCGATTAACCGCAAGCGAATATAGAGATATGATGAAGATCATGGTGTTTGTGGTCGATGATTTACAAATTAAAGATCTTTCGGAAGTCTACGTGAAATGGAATAAAATGTATTTACTGAGTAGATCAGAAAAATTTAAAGAAAGTGATCTGGAAAATTTTCAGGTAAAAATAATTATCTGGAAGATATTAGAAAGGTTGATATATATAAATAAAATATTAATTTATTTAATTATATAGAAAGCAATCAATGATTGAGGTGATCTATTTATTAAATTATTTCAAAAGATTTCGAATTCTCATTTGAAATTTCTGAAACTTCACTCATGGATTTATCACGTCGTTGATACAATTCGGGAATATGGAGCAATAAATGGATATACAACTGAAACATATGAAAGTTTACATAAAACTTATATGAAGATTCCATATCGTCTCAGTAATAAAAAAGAAGTAGAAAAGCAAATAATGGAAAATGTAAATAAAAAACAATAATTTATCACATAATATTTCGAAATTTAATAATTTTTTATTTTTAGATTTGACGCCGAGCAATTGTCTCGCGAAATTGTGTAGGAAAAACTAAAACTCCAGTGACTTTCGTGTACATCGCAAAATTATTTGACTTTGATCTTTCGGAATCCATAATTGAGCAAAATAAAAAAGATCTGAATTTGGATAAAAAAATGATAAAAAGTTTTGAGAAATTTATTGATTGCTTGAAAGTATATCTCAATATTTTGAATATAATTTCTGCCGAAGGCTGCCGAATAAAGATATATAGTTCTGTTACATTAAAAAATGGTGCTATTTTACGTACAAAAAATGATTTTCACCATAGACCATGGTTTAGTAATATTGCTGTCAATATGAATGAGGAGGAACTTTCTGAATATTTATCAGATAAAGGAATTTGTTATGCACAGGTATATATTAACTATTAAATAATTTTCATAATAAAATGTAGAAGATTACTTAACTCTTTTTTATTATTTAGACATTATTAATAACAGAAATAAGACTACCAAATAAATCACCAATGTATCTTGCACTTGTACAATGGTATGATTTTATTGAAGAAACTCTATTTGTTTACGGCTGTCCTTTATTGAGATTGGTAGAGATGTACAATTTTATAGAAATAGAAGCGATCAAAGATACAATTCATATAGTTTCACGCTTTGATAAAAATAATGAATACTTTGTAATGGAATTCGACCAGTGAGGCCTCGACTATACTTGCACGCAAAATTATTTTGGGATCCCGAAATTGGTATTTTGAGAAAAAAAGTCGAAATAGTTTTTCATAGAAGACGAAATTATTTTATTTAAAATCTGAAATTTTTTGACTACCCAGATTTATTCTTTGATTGAAGATACACATAACTGGATACTTTTTTTACTTCCATATATAGAATAGATTTTATATAAATCTCAAAAAGTCGAAATACCTCAAAAATCCAAAATCAATTTT
>PQFF01000185.1:344441-415939 GCA_003547095.1 Diversispora epigaea | reverse complement strand
ATTTGGGATTTGGGATTTGGGATTTGGGATTTCGGCATTTGGATTTTGAATTTGGGCGGCAGGTATAACTAATGGACTAGTGGAACATTTTAATCAAACACTTTGTGAAGGTTTAAAGAAAGTCCGCGATCCTATGAATTGGGATAATTATATAACCTCTGTATTATTTGCTTATCGGACAAATAAACAAAACACCACTAAGTATACTCCATTCTTTCTAAACCATGGAAGAGAAGCCCGATTACCAATTGAAATCGATGGTCAACAAGAAATTATTAAATATGATCTAGAAGATACTATCCTGCAACGAGCTTATGAACTAATTGATCAATTACCGGTTCATCGACAAAAAGCTAGGGATAATATCCAGAAATCACAAAAGTCACAGGAACGACGACACTTGGAGAAAATGCTACAGATTGTCAAATATAAGGAAGGTGACAAAGTTTTAATGTATGACTCTCGGTTGGATAAACAATGGTCTGAAAAACTTGATACCCGATGGAAAGGACCATTTACCATAAGTAAATGCTTAGATAAGGGAGCTTATGCCCTGAAAAATCAATTTAATCAACCCCTGAAGGAATTGATACATGTTGATCAACTAAAATTGTATAAAGGTCGTATCACATGGGAGCCACAATTAGTAATAGATAATTCTGTGTAAATTAATAGAAATTAGGTTATCAAAAATAGTGATACTATGCGTAACTTTAATTAATATTTAAACAACAGACTCTCTACTTTTAGAAAATTTAGTCAGTATAACACGAAACCAGCGATTTTTAGACAAAATGCATTTATATAAACAAGACCTTTTAAATATTGAAGGAAATGTACCTATTTAACAAGTAGACCCATATAGACTGACCGATCCTTGAGAACAGTCCATCGATACAGTATTCCAATTGTTGAGACAAGAAATTATCCATCGTAATCGAATCAAGACATTAATGTATACTTATTATTTAGGAGAGTTATTAAGTTTTAGAACTCTACCTCGAATGTCATGGTTAAATTATGTGCAACAAAATGATATCTCTGATGAATATCGTTATTACTTAGGAGCAATGAGAACTTATAAAGTATTTCAGGATGATAGGGAACAAATCTATAGAACAAATTACTTATCTTTATATGTAATGGCTCGAATGAATAAAAATAATTTCGACAATAATTTCATGCCTTTTGTACAGGCTATTAGGGATATTTTGGTGAATATAAGGTCATAAGAGGACTTATGAATTAATTAGGAGGATAACTGTTACCGTAGTAATATTGTAGGATGTATTTTATTTATTATCATATATTATTGACTTATATTATTTATTATTTTATTATTATATTTATATTTAGTTAGTATTCATTTATTTGTTTATTTATTTATTATTATATTCTTATCTGTAATACGAAAAACAAATTGATTTACGAATATGTAGTTGTGTAGTGTAACTGTGTCCTGTAATAGATTTACCATAGATAGTAGCAAATTAATATGTAGATCATGTATTACGAGGATCCAAAAATTAATTATATAAAGGATGAATTTTGGTCTGAGACAAAAGCAGTCAGTTTTATAGTCAGATTTAGAATTCGTTAGTTTAGGATTCTATCCTTTAATTAGGAAACCTTTTGTAACTAATTTATTTGTAAATTAGTCTCTTTTGTATTTTGCAATTACCATTAATAAAGGTTATTATTACCTTGAAATTATTAGTATTATTGTCTTATTAATAATAACCACACCTTTTGTATTGAATCGCCTACTTTATCATTTGGAGCGCTGTCTCGTGATAATAGTAGTTAACACTAATCAATACACTTATTAACAGTAGTTTATTTAACTTCTAGAACCTACCTATTAGTAGTAGTTGTATTTATTTTGACTAATAGTTTCCTTGAATAATATCTTTAATATTATTTCAAGAGTTCCTGTTCATCCCACGTGTTTATTAAGAAGGATAAACCTCCGTCGGTAACAGCGTCTAAAATACACCGATCTATAGCGTCCTACGAACATCACCTACGTTTATTGTATATTCGAAAAATCATATTTATTTTACAGATATAGTATTTGTAAGATATTCTTTTTATATCACGGAATGTAATATAGAAATTACAAAGAGAAACATTTAAAATTTTATTAATTACTGAGAAAACTAATAAAAATAAAAATACAGATTTGAAATATTGGAAAAAATATTTAAGTACCATGAAAGAGTATCATTGACAATTTAAATAAAGTCGAATAATTTCAATTTTCTTTAAAACAAAATATTGATTTTTTTGAAACAATTTGAACTTTTTCAATATTCTAATATAAACAATGTCTACAAGTTTTCAATGCACACATTGCCCTCGTAATTTTTCAACACGGAATGCATACTCTCAGCATGTTAATCGATGCATTAATACTGTTTATTTAAGTACAGAAGAATCTAGTGAGGATATTTCAGATATTGTCTCAAATGTTAACGAAATGTCATAGATGATGAAGATTTTAGTCGCATAAATGAATTTCAAATTATTCGAGAAGAAAACTCACAAGTTTTTTACCAATATGAAAGTGATCAAAATTATGCTGGTGATATTTCTTTTGGTGAAATATCACATTCAAGTAATATTCTGGAGGAATATGAAAACTTTGATGAAATTTTACCTGCAAGTTTACAAAGTAATGAAGAACCCGTATTACATTCAAGCAATATTCCGGAGGAATATGAAAACTTTGATGAAATTTTACCTGCAAGTTTACAAAGCAATGAAGAACCCGAAGTTGAAAACATTAAAGAATTTCCAAATAAAGCATATGCGGATTTGATAGCACTTGTTATAGAAAATAATCTTAATAACAAAGCTGGAAATGCAATTATAAAATTCTTTAACAAACATTCAGATTTATCTCAATTGTCATCTCTCTCAAAAAACATTGAAATTGGACGAAAGTTCATGGATAAAATGAATATTTCACAATTGTCATATTCTAAATATTGCGTACTTACTCATAATAGTCAAGATTACTTTGTTCATTATCGTCCCATTAAAAACTGTATTAAAAACCTTTTGTCAAATCCAGATATATTAAAAAATTTGATGTTTAGATATGAAAATTCAAAGGTAAATACTTATATCGGAAATTTCTTAATAATTAATAATTATATTAATAATTATATTAATAAACTGTTAAATCGAGGGTGAAAAATCATATGGAGAACAAAATTCTGGAAATTGGTGGAAACGAGCAGAAAGATCAATTTCAAATCATGCAAATATTTTGTCAATTATTCTCTATTCAGATGCAACTACTACTGATACATTAGGAAAGAGTTCATTACATCCTATATATATATCTCTTGGAAATATTCCCACATGGAGAAGAAACAAAGAAGACGCAAAACAACTGTTAGGATATCTCCCAATTTTATCAGCTAAAAATGAAAAGAAAAAGAAATCTTCTGAATTTAAGGAATTGGCTCGCGAAACCTTTCATAATTCTATTAAATTTCTATTAAATCCATTATTCCAAGGTGATGGTGTTGATTTTAATATTGATGACAAAGATATTTGGTTTTTTCCGAGAATATCCACTATAATCTGTGATTGGCCGGAAGCCTGCACGTTTTCGTTAACTTATAAATCAGCCAATTCGAATTATCCTTGTCATTTTTGTTTAGTTCAAAGAGAAGATCTTATTGATATAAGAAAAGAAGTGATACTCCGTAACCATGTAAATATGAAAGAATATTTTGATAGTAATACAAGTAATTTGGCAGGTTTGGAACAGGTCAATAATTACTTTTGGAGTATCCCATAAGTTTATTTATTTATATATTTAAATATTTATATATTTTAAGGGCATATTCTAATCTTATTTGTTTAAATTTAAAAATTTAAACATTTATGCAGCCACTGTACCTGATAGAATGTATCACTTAGATCTAGGTCTATTCAAATATCAAATAGAGTTTACTATGGAATTATTGAAGAAAAAAAAATCATTGAATAAAGTAAACGAAAGAATTGCGGATATTCCAAGACATTCGCAATTAAAAGTATTTAAAAAAGGGATACAATTATCCCGATTAACCGCAAGCGAATATAGAGATATGATGAAGATCATGGTGTTTGTGGTCGATGATTTACAAATTAAAGATCTTTCGGAAGTCTACGTGAAATGGAATAAAATGTATTTACTGAGTAGATCAGAAAAATTTAAAGAAAGTGATCTGGAAAATTTTCAGGTAAAAATAATTATCTGGAAGATATTAGAAAGGTTGATATATATAAATAAAATATTAATTTATTTAATTATATAGAAAGCAATCAATGATTGAGGTGATCTATTTATTAAATTATTTCAAAAGATTTCGAATTCTCATTTGAAATTTCTGAAACTTCACTCATGGATTTATCACGTCGTTGATACAATTCGGGAATATGGAGCAATAAATGGATATACAACTGAAACATATGAAAGTTTACATAAAACTTATATGAAGATTCCATATCGTCTCAGTAATAAAAAAGAAGTAGAAAAGCAAATAATGGAAAATGTAAATAAAAAACAATAATTTATCACATAATATTTCGAAATTTAATAATTTTTTATTTTTAGATTTGACGCCGAGCAATTGTCTCGCGAAATTGTGTAGGAAAAACTAAAACTCCAGTGACTTTCGTGTACATCGCAAAATTATTTGACTTTGATCTTTCGGAATCCATAATTGAGCAAAATAAAAAAGATCTGAATTTGGATAAAAAAATGATAAAAAGTTTTGAGAAATTTATTGATTGCTTGAAAGTATATCTCAATATTTTGAATATAATTTCTGCCGAAGGCTGCCGAATAAAGATATATAGTTCTGTTACATTAAAAAATGGTGCTATTTTACGTACAAAAAATGATTTTCACCATAGACCATGGTTTAGTAATATTGCTGTCAATATGAATGAGGAGGAACTTTCTGAATATTTATCAGATAAAGGAATTTGTTATGCACAGGTATATATTAACTATTAAATAATTTTCATAATAAAATGTAGAAGATTACTTAACTCTTTTTTATTATTTAGACATTATTAATAACAGAAATAAGACTACCAAATAAATCACCAATGTATCTTGCACTTGTACAATGGTATGATTTTATTGAAGAAACTCTATTTGTTTACGGCTGTCCTTTATTGAGATTGGTAGAGATGTACAATTTTATAGAAATAGAAGCGATCAAAGATACAATTCATATAGTTTCACGCTTTGATAAAAATAATGAATACTTTGTAATGGAATTCGACCAGTGAGGCCTCGACTATACTTGCACGCAAAATTATTTTGGGATCCCGAAATTGGTATTTTGAGAAAAAAAGTCGAAATAGTTTTTCATAGAAGACGAAATTATTTTATTTAAAATCTGAAATTTTTTGACTACCCAGATTTATTCTTTGATTGAAGATACACATAACTGGATACTTTTTTTACTTCCATATATAGAATAGATTTTATATAAATCTCAAAAAGTCGAAATACCTCAAAAATCCAAAATCAATTTTAGGAACATGTATAGTCTCGACTTTATTCATTAATTAATATTTAATAAAAAATACATAAAGAATAAAATCTGATTACATCCGGAATTATATAGAGGCATTCTAGGACGCTATATATACGAAACGTCCGGAAAACGCACTAGAACGGTGTGTTCTAGTACGCTATATATACGAAACGTTCGGAGAACGCACTAGAATGATACGTTCTAGTACGCTATATATACGAAACGTTCGGAGAACGCACTAGAACGGTGCGTTCTAGTACGTTATATATACGAAACGTTCGGAGAACGCACTAGAACGGCATATTTAATACGCTATATGAACGTAGGTGGTGTTCGTATGACGCTATAGATCGGTGTATTTTGGACGCACTAGAACGTTTATATTTAATTCCTGATGTATTACGCATTCTACTCATGTTGTCTTAATAATATAAAATATTAGGTTTATTTATAATTTATTCTGAAAAAATATTGTTATTTTCTTGAAATAAATTTTTTTTGAATTGAAAGACTTGGAAGAAAACTTCATCCTTAAATAACTTTTAAAAATATTATTTTTAAAATGATAATAAACAATACAAATATACCTTCGATATACAATAATACATTTAATAATTTAAAATATAATGTAATGTATCGTTATTTTAATAAACGTATTAATTATTAAATAATACTCATTAATTATAATCATATAGATCATAAAAGAATGCCTTATTTCGAGATAATACACAATATATCGCTATTTTTAATATCACATTCATTATTAAATAATACTCATTAAATTATCATTAAATTATCATTAAATTATCATTAAATTATCATTAAATTATCATTAAATTATCATTAAATTATNAAAATTTTCAGGTAAAAATAATTATCTGGAAGATATTAGAAAGGTTGATATATATAAATAAAATATTAATTTATTTAATTATATAGAAAGCAATCAATGATTGAGGTGATCTATTTATTAAATTATTTCAAAAGATTTCGAATTCTCATTTGAAATTTCTGAAACTTCACTCATGGATTTATCACGTCGTTGATACAATTCGGGAATATGGAGCAATAAATGGATATACAACTGAAACATATGAAAGTTTACATAAAACTTATATGAAGATTCCATATCGTCTCAGTAATAAAAAAGAAGTAGAAAAGCAAATAATGGAAAATGTAAATAAAAAACAATAATTTATCACATAATATTTCGAAATTTAATAATTTTTTATTTTTAGATTTGACGCCGAGCAATTGTCTCGCGAAATTGTGTAGGAAAAACTAAAACTCCAGTGACTTTCGTGTACATCGCAAAATTATTTGACTTTGATCTTTCGGAATCCATAATTGAGCAAAATAAAAAAGATCTGAATTTGGATAAAAAAATGATAAAAAGTTTTGAGAAATTTATTGATTGCTTGAAAGTATATCTCAATATTTTGAATATAATTTCTGCCGAAGGCTGCCGAATAAAGATATATAGTTCTGTTACATTAAAAAATGGTGCTATTTTACGTACAAAAAATGATTTTCACCATAGACCATGGTTTAGTAATATTGCTGTCAATATGAATGAGGAGGAACTTTCTGAATATTTATCAGATAAAGGAATTTGTTATGCACAGGTATATATTAACTATTAAATAATTTTCATAATAAAATGTAGAAGATTACTTAACTCTTTTTTATTATTTAGACATTATTAATAACAGAAATAAGACTACCAAATAAATCACCAATGTATCTTGCACTTGTACAATGGTATGATTTTATTGAAGAAACTCTATTTGTTTACGGCTGTCCTTTATTGAGATTGGTAGAGATGTACAATTTTATAGAAATAGAAGCGATCAAAGATACAATTCATATAGTTTCACGCTTTGATAAAAATAATGAATACTTTGTAATGGAATTCGACCAGTGAGGCCTCGACTATACTTGCACGCAAAATTATTTTGGGATCCCGAAATTGGTATTTTGAGAAAAAAAGTCGAAATAGTTTTTCATAGAAGACGAAATTATTTTACTTAAAACCCGAAATTTTTTGACTACCCAGATTTATTCTTTGATTAAAGATACACATAATTGGGTATTTTTTTTACTTTCATATATAGAATAGATTCTGCATAAATCTCAAAAAGTCGAAATACCTCAAAAATCCAAAATCAATTTTGGGAACATGTATAGNTCATTAAATTATCATTAAATTATCATTAAATTATCATTAAATTATCATTAAATTATTATTAAATTATAATTAAATTATCATCGTATTAATTATAAAACAAAGCCTTATTCGAAATACAAAAAAACTCCTCTGAATGCATCTCCTCTAAATGCATAACTCTTCTTAATGCATGGTCCCATGGTAGGACATACAATTTACATGGAGAGTTTGACTGTAATATACAATACACAATATATTGCCATTTTTAATCATCGTATTCATTAAAACAATACACAATATATTGTTATTTTTAATCATCGTATTCATTAAATAATAATTATTAAATTATTAAATACATAAGATAAAGTATCTAATAATTTAATAAAATAGTAAGGAAAAATAAAAATTTTAATATATAATTTTTTTACAATAAATAATTTTATTTTGTATTAAATATTTATTATATTTTACGAAAACTTTTACTATATTTCGTGACAAAATAAATAAATATGATCTCTTCGTTTGCATGTGACAAAAAAGAAATATGATATCCTTCGTTATGCTCTGAACAAAAAAAAATAATAATAAATATAATCGTTATATATCGATCTATAATATAGTGTATTGTAAACTATAAGAGTTGATCTTTTATATGATACATACTATTATAATCAATAATGTTCTCGAACAATCCATTATATAACTATTAATACTGATATTTTGTATAACAATACATTATATAACATTATTAGTTTATATCGTTCGTAATACGTTCTAGAACAGATCATTCTAGAACGTTATTAATACTGATAGTTCGCAAACCGTACTAGAACTAAGGGTGGAAGGCTCAATTGATATCAGGACTGGCTCAATAATTGCGCCTTTGGCTAATTAATTTTGCGCCAGCTAAATTCTGGCTAAATTCTGGCTCAAAGGTTAATTTAATTGCGCCGGCTAAATTCTGGCTCAAAGGCTAATTAATTTTTTTCTGGCTAAATTCAGGCGCAATTCTGATTGGCTGGCGCAATTCTGATCACGTGACAAAAGGTTGATCAGATAAAATTATTAATTAATTTTACCGATATTGATATTTAAATATATTGTTTTAAAATAGCTATAATTTGGTCAATTTTAATGTTATAAACATGAAATATATATTATCATGTAGCTAAGAACCAGATCTTTCGATCTGTAATAGGAATATCATAGTAGAAAATCGCTCCTAGTTATGTAAAATTGATTTGAAATTAAAGCTAAAATTAATTATTTTTAAAAATTTAAAAATAATTATTTAATAAATTTTATAATTGCGCCAGCCAATCAGAATTGTGCCATTATTTAGCCTTTGCGCCAGAATTTAGCCATTGCGCCCAATTGCACCGTGGCTAAATTCCAGGTTCAATTGGCTAAATTATATCTGGCTAAATTCCTGGCTCAATTTGTATTGCGCCTACTATACATGTCGTCAAAACTAATTTGACCTTGACTCAATTCTTAAAATTTCAATTTTTAATTGCGTCTGACTCAACTAATTGCGTCAATTACTAGTAAAAATCAAAATTTACCTTGACTCAACTCTAATTTTTCTCAATTTTAATTGCGTCTGACTCAATTCAATAGTTTTAACGACATGTATAGCGCCTACCATCCCTAACTAGAATGATCCGTTATATAACGTTATTAATACTTATCGTTCGTAAAATGTTGTAAAACAGATTGTTCTAGAATGTAACGTTCGTAATACGCAATAAAATGGCGTATATCGAACGCAATAAATACTTTTCGTACTTATTGCATACTAGAACGCCTTTATATAATTCCTGATGAATGAAACTTCAAATTCTGATGTATTTCAGAGAGAAATGAAGTTTATAGTTTTCAATACACTTTTAACCCGATGTTCTGAATCACCTATTCATATAAAGTTCACAACACCAATTCGCACAGAAACTAAATCATCAGAAAATGAAGAGATCGATAATTTCTTGGATTCAAAATATAAGGAAAAAATTAGTAATGAGATAATTTAGAGCATTAAAGAAAAGAAACTTCGGGATCAAGAGTTACTCTCAATTCCTGAGACTACTATTCCTAATATTTCTCAAATTTCTACACCACTTAATCGTAATAAAGATCTAAATATACAAGATACAAAGCTTTTTTCTTCTGAATCTAAATCGTCTATTATCTCTTCTTCCAATCAGGAACAAAGTACCATTTCTTTTGAAATAAAAATTCCTTATAATCAAAAAGTAGAACAGGTTTAATACGTGAGTTATCTGTATTTATTAACAAGAAAAACCTTTCGAACTCTATATCTGATAAACAAATTCTTGGCCATACCAGCTCCGTTGAAAATATGCTAGATGGAGTTGATCTAACTCCAGCTTCTGCATCACATCTATACATGTTCCCAAAATTGATTTTGGATTTTTGAGGTATTTCGACTTTTTGAAATTTATGCAGAATCCATTCTATATATGGAAGTAAAAAAAATACCCAGTTATGTGTATCTTTAATCAAAGAATAAATCTAGGTGGTCAAAAAATTTCGGGTTTTAAGTAAAATAATTTCGTCTTTTATGAAAAACTATTTCGACTTTTTTCTTCAAAATTGTAATTTCGGGGCCCCAAAATAATTTAACGTGCAAGTATAATCACATCTAGCTCATTTATTCAACAAGACTAAAAAAACCGGTTAGAAAGAAATTTTACATTGGTATTTTTATAGTGAGGGATTCGAAAAAAAGGTCAGAAATATTAGCATAGAAAATGAAATCAATGATCAAATGACAAGAACACAGATTTACAATAAAATGGAATCGTATCTTCCGGGTATCAAGAGAGAGTATTTGCGTAAGAAGACTCAAAAAGCTAGAAATATTTATACGTTATTTAAAGAAATAGGAATAGATAAAATCAAACAGGTTACATATAATACTGATGCTATTTTTAGTTTAACGGGAGATCAAATTCAATATGTTATAAATCAAGTGACTTCAAAAACCGTAACCATTGGACACGATCAGATTAATGTAGAGGTAAGTGTTTCAGCTACATCACCTATTCCTCCAACTATATCAGTAAATTTTTTTAAACGTAAGCCTTCGAAGTTCTTTACTCCGATAACCTTCGAATACCTCCAACATAAATGTAATATTTACAAAGGTTATTGGTACCGAAAACCTTCATTTTTATTAATAAAACGTAATACTCCGGAGGTTATTGATATCGATAATCTTCAATAACCTTCACTTTATCATAATAAACGTAATATTTGCGAAAGTTATTGGTTCGATAACCTTCAATAACCTTTGAAAACAAAATTATTACAATAACTTCCGACATAAAAAATTTTCTGATGTAATTCTTCAGGTCTAGGTGATTTGCCGAAGGTTGAGGCAAGTATACCATCTACACCTCAGCTCAAGAAGACTTTACCTGAAAAGCAAAATAATCCAATCCATACCTGTGCTTATTTTCGTAATAAATTATTGAAACAATATCCTGATATATTTTATGAATATAGTAATGNTGATCAAATGACAAGAACACAGATTTACAATAAAATGGAATCGTATCTTCCGGGTATCAAGAGAGAGTATTTGCGTAAGAAGACTCAAAAAGCTAGAAATATTTATACGTTATTTAAAGAAATAGGAATAGATAAAATCAAACAGGTTACATATAATACTGATGCTATTTTTAGTTTAACGGGAGATCAAATTCAATATGTTATAAATCAAGTGACTTCAAAAACCGTAACCATTGGACACGATCAGATTAATGTAGAGGTAAGTGTTTCAGCTACATCACCTATTCCTCCAACTATATCAGTAAATTTTTTTAAACGTAAGCCTTCGAAGTTCTTTACTCCGATAACCTTCGAATACCTCCAACATAAATGTAATATTTACAAAGGTTATTGGTACCGAAAACCTTCATTTTTATTAATAAAACGTAATACTCCGGAGGTTATTGATATCGATAATCTTCAATAACCTTCACTTTATCATAATAAACGTAATATTTGCGAAAGTTATTGGTTCGATAACCTTCAATAACCTTTGAAAACAAAATTATTACAATAACTTCCGACATAAAAAATTTTCTGATGTAATTCTTCAGGTCTAGGTGATTTGCCGAAGGTTGAGGCAAGTATACCATCTACACCTCAGCTCAAGAAGACTTTACCTGAAAAGCAAAATAATCCAATCCATACCTGTGCTTATTTTCGTAATAAATTATTGAAACAATATCCTGATATATTTTATGAATATAGTAATGAAGATGTCGATTATTACAGGATTACTGCTGAGTCATTATACCCAATATGCAAGTTAAATCATGAAGATAAGGAAGGTATAAAGGACAATTATGAAACTGGATCATACTATATTAAATGTGAAGCAACCAAAACTGATATAATCCAGTATATTGACCATGCTGACTCTGCTGATACTAAAATAATTGTATGAACTTTGTGATTGCCTGGTTAACAAATAAAGTACTGTATATTATACAATAAAGAGTGAACCTATATAATATATTTTTTATGTTATCCAATGTAAGGATTTAAATTGATTTACATACAATGATAACATGTCTTGTTTATTTACCCACCTTGTGACTGCTTCCGATAAGAAAACATTAACTGACAACTATTACAAATAGCACAATAAATTATCTGGTCTACCAAGTCCATTGACAGATGAAATTTGTTCCAGTTTATATAAAAGATATAGTGCATCCAGTCTATAACCAAAAATTTTAACACTAAAATAAGACTGACTTTAAAAAACTAAGATATGTGACACAAATTTAAAATAGAAATTTTATCCGATAATTATGATAGACATTGACTTGCTCTTTCAAAATTATTGGTTTAAATTTTATAAAATTTATTTTTGACGAAGCTATTAACATTTGAAGTCAGATGAATTATATATAAAAAATATATAAAATAAAATTGGGAATATATATAAAAATAATAAAATGTTATTTATTCTATTTAAAGGAATTTTTTAATTCATTATAAATATTATCAGGTACTCTTCGATGTGATTTGTATTTTTTTATTGCAAATTCTGCCAATTTACCTGTTAAATCTTTTCTGTATGCATCCATATATCTTTGAGATTTGCGTGCAAATTTTCTAATCATAATTAAAGGTATAGAATCTAAAGCTTCAGGAACTGTTTTTTGTAACCCAACCTATGTATAATCACGTGTGAATCTTTTAGCAGCTCCCCAATACATTTCAATGTAATTTAATTCACAGTAAAATTTAGAATAAAAAATACATTTATGACCTCTTTCTTTAATTGTTATTTTAATTTTTGATTTTTAGTTTTTAAAATCTAATTGCATTGATAACAACCTACGTGCACAACAATTTGTACGTATTAAATCATTTACTCTATTTTTTCCTTTGCAAAGATTACAATTAAGCTTAAATTTTTTATTATTTGTTGGCCATAAATCTCATTCTACTAATATTTGTTTGATTTCTTTTGGTTTATTAAGATAAATTGGATGATTTGGTAAAAAAATTAAACTTTGGTGAATATTATTTGATTCAAAATAAGTATCATGTATTAAAGGTTTTTTTCCTCCAGATAAAAAATTTATTCTATCTACATTTAATCTATCATCTGGTATTGCATCATGATTGGTACTGTTGTCAAAAGCAAAAATAGCAATGGCATTGGGATACAATGTTTCGAAAATAGGAATTGCATAATTTATAATTTGATCAAGAAGATGATCTGAAGTCTACCAACTCTTCTCGTTTTTTCCTGGTTTTAAAAATTATCTTGCCTCTAATGAAATTGTTGGATTGTTTTGAATTGCTGTTTCATTTAATTTAAGATGACCAATAGTTTCTAAAAGAAATTCACTAACTATTATTGATTTCCCTTGTTTTTTTTTTCGTAAAGGAGGTTCACCGATAGAAGTCTAAACAATTGGTCAATCATCATTGGCATAAAATAAACATTCATCATGTGTAATTAAAATATGAAGCTGCTCATTTTGATTCAAATTTGGTAGAGTTTCATCCATATTTTCACCATTATAAGATAGTATTAACTTTTCAAAATTTTCCATTTTTTTAAGAAATTCTTCTCTATAATCTATAACATCTTGCCTTTTGTGACCATCAAAATAAATACTTTTTTTTTTAGATTAAGGTTTAAATCCAAGTTTTCGTAATCAAATACTTGCTGTATTAATTGAAATAGATTTTCGTGTTGTACTAAGACCTATTTGAACAATTAATTTAGTTTGAATAAATGTTTGATATTCTTTGGGTGTAGTTTTTCCTTTATTTTCATGTATATATTCCAAACTTGCATTAATAACATCCTCATTATCAATTAATGATTTAATTTTTTGATGACATCCTTGTAATGAAATAGGTAATGTACCATTTTGTAACCAGAAGTTTCTCCATTCTCAAATTTTAGTTACACACCAAAAACCTTTGTTATATATTTCTTTAGCTGATTTTATACTTGCATCAGTTTTTCTTAAACCATCCTTTTTCCAATAACCAAAATATAAATGTACAGCACGATGACGAAAATAATCATATGCAATCTGTATTTTTTTATTTTTCATTAGAATTGATTCTAAAAGTTTCAATTTTTGTTAAAGTTGTTATTATTACTGTTATTATTAATTAAATTATTATTATTTTCATTATAATCATCATTATTTTCACAATCATCACTATTATAATTATCTTTACTATTATTATTATTATCAACTTCATCAATATCATCTCTATTATTATTATCTTCACCATTATAATCATCATTATCATCATCATTATATTTATTTTCACTATCTTTATTTTTATTATTATCTCCACCAACATCATTATTATTATCATCGTTATTATTACTTTCACCATCTTCACTATTATCATCATTATATTTATTTTCACCATTACTTTTATTATTATCATCATCACATTTATTTTTGCCATCATTTTCACTGTCTTCATATTTATTTTTGTCATCACCTTCACTATTATTATTATTATATTTATTTTTACCATCATTTTCACTATCTTTATATTTATTTTTGTTATCACCTTCACTATTATTATCATCATATTTATTTTCGCCATCATATTTATTTTTGCCATTACCTTTACTATTATCATTATCATATTTATTTTCTTCATCACTTTCACTATTATCATATTTATTTTCGCTATCACCTTTACTATTATCATTATTATATTTATTTTTATCATCTTTATCTTTATTATCATCATTTTCGTCATCATCATCTTTATTTTTATCATTATTATTAACTTCATTATCATCATTATAATTATCTTCACTATTATCATCATTAAATTTATTTTTGCCATCATTATTTTTATCGGCATTATTATTGTTACTTTCATTATCATTATCATTGTTATTATTTTTATTAATACTTTCATAATTATTGTCATTATTATCAAAAATATTATTATCTTCAGATGAAAAAAAGCTTGTAATCGATAAAGATGAATGTGCTGTTTTTGTAAAAGAACCTGAAGGCCCTATTTTTCGATATTTTGTACTTTTAAAATTTCCTGTATATGCTGCACGTTTCTTTGACATTTCAGCTTCTTTAAACCATATTAATTTAACTGGTAAAAGAGAATTTGACCTTTTAATTAATTGAGCTTCATTTTCAGATTTTGAAGAGTAAACGGTATCGGAAGGGATATAATCTAAGTCTGTATCAAGTGCGAATTTTCCTGTTAAATTTCACTTTTATTTAGTAATGCGAGTTTTTACTGCTCATCAGGGTTTTTTGCTTCTCGGCATATTATTAAAATAGAAATTAATAATCATATATCTATACGATCATATCCATAAATTTTATTGACCAAAAATCACATGTAACCTCACTCAAAATTGGAAAAAATAAAAAAATATGCTAGATCGTTTCTTTTTAATGTCTGGAACCCAAAAATAATATTTTTTTAAATATTTGACAGGTATTTATTTTTTAATTTAAAAAAAAACATTTTTTTGGTTATAGACTGGACTATACTTGTACGCAAAATTATTTTGGGGCCCCGAAATTGCAATTTTGGGGAAAAAAGTCGAAATAGTTTTTCATAGAAGACGAAATTATTTTACTTAAAACCCGAAATTTTTTGACCACCCAGATAAATTCTTTAATTAAAGATATATATAACTGGGTACTTTTTTACTTTCATATATAGAATAAATTCTGCATAAATCTCAAAAAGTCGAAATACCTCAAAAATCCAAAATCAATTTTGGGAACATGTATAGANAAATTTCACTTTTATTTAGTAATGCGAGTTTTTACTGCTCATCAGGGTTTTTTGCTTCTCGGCATATTATTAAAATAGAAATTAATAATCATATATCTATACGATCATATCCATAAATTTTATTGACCAAAAATCACATGTAACCTCACTCAAAATTGGAAAAAATAAAAAAATATGCTAGATCGTTTCTTTTTAATGTCTGGAACCCAAAAATAATATTTTTTTAAATATTTGACAGGTATTTATTTTTTAATTTAAAAAAAAACATTTTTTTGGTTATAGACTGGACTATACTTGTACGCAAAATTATTTTGGGGCCCCGAAATTGCAATTTTGGGGAAAAAAGTCGAAATAGTTTTTCATAGAAGACGAAATTATTTTACTTAAAACCCGAAATTTTTTGACCACCCAGATAAATTCTTTAATTAAAGATATATATAACTGGGTACTTTTTTACTTTCATATATAGAATAAATTCTGCATAAATCTCAAAAAGTCGAAATACCTCAAAAATCCAAAATCAATTTTGGGAACATGTATAGACTGGACACACTGTAGATTTGAAAATATTGTTTCAACTCCTGTTGATATCGATACATAAACTCCGTCATAAATATATTCAAACTTCAGTGAAAGTCCTTCTCGAAGATTTTATATGTCATACTGGTACGAAGTCCAGAAAAATTAAGTTCGAGAACAAAAAATGACGATGCTAATTTTGTAATGTTTTTTCCGATATATAAGTCACCGAAAAGTTGTTCAAAACATTCTCTATTTTTTATATCATAATAAGATACCAGCATGAAGAGAAATAATGTTTTTCCAAAGCGACGAGGGTGTAGAGAGAGAATAGCACGTGCATTAAGATCCTCGATTTTAGTTATGAAGTGAGTTTTGTCCAAATAATAGCCTTCTTCCTGTCTCAAATCTGCAAACGATCTTGTTAAAAATATTTTGAGAAGTTTTGGCATCTCATGTTCACTAATATGAGTTGATTTGATCTGTATACATCCAAAATATAAGAAAAGGTAAAAAAACATTTTGTGATTATTTACGAGTTTTCAATACTAACCTTCTTGATTTGTACAGAGGAAATTGAATCTGGTTTTAAAACCTCACTGGAACGTTTATCGCCAGAAGATACTTCCCCTTCTTCATAAGGTTTACGCAATTGCTTTCCATAATATTTGCCTGATGCATCAAACGTTAAAAGGGATTCCTTATCATAGGTTCTTCAAACTTCACGCTTAGAGATAATGGTGAAACTATCTAATTTCACCAATGACACTGGTGTAACTGGTGCACCAAAGGTGCAACTTGAAGATAATTTATGCACCTGGTGAAAAAAATAATATTGGTGATATATATAATAATGGTGAAACTGGTGATAATGGTGAAACTAATGATATTGGTGAAATATGGTGAAATTAGTAAATGAAACTGGAGAAAAAATTTCACCAATAGTTTATAAAAATTTTAATTTATAAAAAATATAAATAATAAAATAATAATAATAATATAAATTTTAAAATTTTTTTATTTATTTATGAATATTTATATTAAACTATTATATGAAAAATAATAAAATGAATACTAAATAATAAAATTACTATTTTTATTCTTCATTTAATGCACTTTGTGCTAATTTAATTGGATCATATTCCATATTACCTATATTACGACTTCTTATATTTGTATTTAACCTATTATTAGTAAATAAGTTGTTTCCAGTAGTTAAAAATGCAGGTGATGTTAAGTCAACAAATTGATTTATATTTAAACTAGTAAATAATTCATTTTCTATTTCTGTATTTTCTTCTAAATTTTCATTTCTTTCATATTCTATATTTTCATCTCTTTCTAAAATTCCATTTTTTTCAAATGTATCATAAGTAATTACAGATTCATTAATATTATTACGTAATTCATGTTCACTTAAATTCTTATCACGAAATCGTATTTCTTTATCTGTGTTGGAAATATAATAAGATCGAATCTTTGCTATAGATTCAATTTTTGATAAATTTAAATTCATACGTTTTTCTCCAAAAAACCATTTAAGCATAGAAAAATTCCTTTCACAAACTGCCTGAGATGGAACAATTGAAAATAACAATAATGCCAATTCTTGTAATTGATCAGTTTCATCCTCTTGAATATTAATACTTAACCACCATTTCATTGGAGTTTCTCGATATGTGTCATAAGTAAGATTGTAAGGTGCCACATTTCTTTTCCATAATCTCATTTCCATTAAAAGTTTAAGACATGATTCTTCACTATGTCCTAAATTGTGCCACATTATTAATGCAGTTTCATAGATTTCATTTAATGTTGCTTGTTTTAATCCCATACCTATAATTTAATAAAAGTTTTATTAAATCTATTAAAAATTTCTTAAATATTTTTAAAAAATTAAAATTACCTCTATATAAAGGATGAAGCCAATATGCAAGAATATAATTCCTATTGATAAATTCTCCTAAACGACGATTATAATTAGAAATAATTATAGATTTCCATAGGTTTCCAAATGAAATTTGATTAATTTTTGCACCAAGTTTTATTAATCCAATAAAACAATCAGCCAAATTTGCATCTCGTGCTTCAAGAACATTTGTTAACTCTTTTACTGGTTTGAGAATAGATGCTATTTGATAACAATTTGAATAAAACTCTTCATTTTGAAGTAAAGTATATACTTTTATATTTGTAATTACTTTTGGATGATTTTCTGTAATCTGAAAAATAAATAATAAATTAATAATAAATTATAAATATATAAATACAAATTTTAAATATTTACCTAATAAAATACTAGTTTTGATTGTGTAATAAAATTAGTTGTAGTATATAATGTACCCCATCTTGTTTTACAATAAGATTGAATTTCACTTCCTTTAATTTTCATTATATTTAATTGTTCTTTATATAACCATATGCAGCATGTGAATTATTAAAAAATCCAATAATACTACTACAGTTAGAAATAATTTTTTTAACAGATTCAATCTCTGCAAAATCTGAAGCAACTAAATTAATTGCATGAGCCATACATCTTAAATCTAAAATAAAGGGATTTGTTTCATGTATAATACGACGTGCAACTCTTAAATTTGCTTCATGGTTAGTTACAACTGCAACAAATTTTTCTATTCCAATATTTTGCATTACTTTCTAAATTTCTTCTGTCATAAATGATCCAGTTTGTTTCTCTATATTGTATGATTTAAGTTTTATAAGATATTCTTTTCTTGTTGAAGTAGTGATAATATAATTATAAATAGAATCATGTCTTGAAGAGGTCCATCCATCAAGACCTAATAATAATAATGATTAATAATATTGTAAAAATATAATAAATCTTATATAAATTAAATACTACTTACTAATAGTTAAATGATTATCCTTTTCCAATTTATTTTCAATTTTCTTTTCAATTCGTAAGGTTTCTTGTTCCAATAATTTATCAAAAAGGGTAAGACGCGAAGGTAAATTATATCCAGGAATAACAATTCGAAATAAATTAATAATAAATGGATTTTCAATAGTTTGAAATGGAAATCTACAACAAACCCATGCCTTAAGAATTGCTTGATCAAGTTCATTGGTTTTTGCAGTAGGTAAAGAAGTGATACTATCAAAATGCTTTGTAATTTGTGGTTGCTTTCTATTCTGAATCTGAACATTAGAAGCTTCTTCTAATATAATTTCTTTCCAAAATGTTCTTATTTCATCAGAAACTTTTTTACAATTTCTAGCTAAATGAATTTTCATATCTTTTGGTCGTCCTCTTGTCCATTTATCATTTCATGCTTTACATTCTGTTTCATAAAGTCCCTTTCCTAAATCTTTGCCTTTTATAAAATAATTCCAAATTTCTCCTGTTTTTCTGCTTTCAGGATGTTTTCTTTTTACTAAGTTTATATTATTTGTAGATAAAGAAAAATTTGATAAATCATCTCCTATAATTTCTTCTGTATCAGTAATGAAAGATATTTCTTTTGAAGGAAACAAATCGAAACTATTTTCATTTTGTAAACTTGATTCCGCACTTATAATTATAATTGTAATAGTTAAAAGAGATTTTATTTTATTTTTACGCGACGCGTAATGCAATCTATCTAATATAATTTAATTTCATTGGCTAAAAATTATTCTAATAAGATGGATGTTAAATATTATAATAATTTATTAGTCAATCATTTTACCCGAGACATTTATCATACTACATTGTAATTTTAATTTTAATTTGTACTACCAACGAAGTCAATTCTATTAACACTAATCCTCCTTTACAGATATTAAAAAATGAAATTTTTTTTGCTATATTTGCTATGTTTTCTATTGATTAAATTATTAGGTCGAATTTCGATTGACGGATCTTGTACAACACCAAGATCTAGATTTTGAAATTCGTTTAATAAATTATTAAAAATTTTAAATCTTCTAAATTAAAATTATTATCTTGATTAACAGGTGTTTAAGCGGAAAGAACTTGTTTGTCTTCTTCTGAGATAAGAATAATATGTTGAACAGGTTCTCCTCTTGCTCGTGGTGTGGAGTGGACTATAGGTTGAGTTATAGAAGGTCCTGCGACGGTTAATGGACGATTTTGGCGATGTAGAAGGCGAGTAGACGGTGTAGATAGTATAAATCGTTGGAGTATTGGTAATGTTTGCTGTCTTCTTTATCTCTGTTGTTCTTGTTGTTCCTCATAGTTCCTAATTCTAATCTTTGCTTCTCTTGTTCTTCGCGGATGTGGCGATTTCGGTCTTCGGTTTCGTGGTGGAGAGTTTTTGCCTTTAATCGGTTATGGTTTCAAGTTCCCGTTGTTGTTTTCTTTCAGGTTCTTCTCGGGGATTCCTGTCGTACTTGCTCTTGTTGTTGTGGTGGTTGTGGTGCTTCAATTTGCTGAGAGGACCCAGAGTTGTTCAAAATCGACGATTTTGACGTTTCTCTTAGCTTCCCCTTCTAATTGTTGGACGGCTTCGAGTTCTTGTTGGTGGAGAAGTTCTTCTTGTAGTCTTCTCTCTTGTTCCTCTCAGCATTCTTGTTCCTTTCGGCGTTTTTGTTCCTCTCGGCGTTCTTGTTCCTCTCAGCGTTCTTGTTCCTCTTAGCGTTTTTGTTATTCTTGTGGTTAGGGTTAAGTGGTTTTTTCAATAGGGAAAAACGATTCCAAATCATCGTTGTTCCGTAGTTGCTGTAGGTTGACGATTTCACTAAACTTTTTCTCGGTAATTCAGGTGTTGAAGTGTTTCCTTGGTTCGCTTGGATTCCGACATAAATCTTCTCTTGGTGTTTCTTTTAATCTATGCAATCTTTACAATATTAATATGAGTTTTGTTAAAGTTTTATTTAAACAATTTCGTCTTATATACCTTTTTTTTAAAAAAAATATTCAGAAAATCATTCCATTTAAATAAGTTCTCATTGAGCATTCTATTCCTTGAAAACTCTGTTGATTATAATGAAGTTGGCGAAGAACCTGATATACCATTTTTCCTTTTAAGAATGAACTTTATAAATTTGATTAAGTGGACTTGCGAAAATGAATAAAGTGTGTAGAGAAGAAATAATCATACAATGTAATGAAAGAATAAAATAAATAAATTATTTAAAATTATTTAAAGGTTCACTAGTGGTAGAATAAAAATAGATAAAAATAGATAAAAATAGGGAAGCGAGGGAGAGGTAGAATAGGTGAGAAGAAAATGAAGTGAATTCTTTTCTTAATGATTTGTCCGTCGTTTATTTGTCACAACCCTGTACTATGAAAATGACAATGGCGGGTATGATGATCTACTAATAAATTGGGGTGTGATAAATTAACGTCCGAAATGTTTATAAATATTATGTAAATAACATCCAATGTAAAGAACTAATGTCCGCTACTACCAAATGTAAGAGTTTTACCTAAACTCTTATTTTGTAGAGTGTGTAAGTGTGGGTGTGTGATGTATTAGTGAGCCAAAGCTCCTCCACTTCGCTTGTGAAGCAATAACTTCAATCCAGAAGTTAATTTAATTGCGTCATGTGCTGGAGGAACTTGGTGAAATATTGTTTCACCGATATTACCAGTTTCACCAGTTCCATCAGTTACACCAATATCACCAGTTTCACCAAATCACCAGTTTCCCTAATGATGATTGGAGATTGGAGATTGGTGAGATTTGGTACAACTTATGAATTTAGTTTCACCATTATCTATATTCATGCTATTAAAGTAGTTTGTAAAGATTTCTTCAGAAAAAAAATGTGTGAATAAGATTAAAAAATTCTCTATAATAGCTTTACCTGTAATCGTTCAATAATCACACCTTTCCAAAAGGAACCTATTTTGTTGTTGGCGTGCTCCAGATCCACCTTGTTAAATATAAATAAAATTGATAATTAGAAAATCCATTTCATCATTTATTATAATGTCATGTAACAAATCAAAATAATATCAAAATAACGACTCGCAATGGTGGAGCCAGAAAATTTTTAATACTCCAAGCGTAGGTAATACCTATCTTGGATTGCTTCACACCATCACTCGGATCAGAAGATTTCTGAAAATCCAAGCGCAGGTAATACCTGTCAAGGACATTCCTGGCTGTCAATTAAATACAAAAAATTACCTTCCTTTTTATATTATCAGCTAATTCCGGATGTAAACTTTTTGCAGTTAACAAGAATCGTTTGGTCCATAAACTGTCAAGGCCTTTCTTATCGTCCAAATGCGGTAATAATTTCAGAATAACATCACAGTTTTTGGTTAAAAAATTCACATATGACCAAAGGTTTGAGTCATGCTCCGTCAAGTAATTTAAAATAGCTAAAATAGTACGTGGTTAGTTTCTGGAAGTTCTTTTCTACCCTCGTATTACTATATTTATTTGTATAATCAGGAAAGATTTTGGTATTGTCCATTTTTTGCACGAAAATTGAAATATGAATGTAACTTATATAATGCGTGGGGTAAGACAAATTCAATCAGTAATATGTATTACAGAAGAAATTAGAAAATCATAGAAATTCTACATGTATAAACCGCTTGATCGTTACGTTAAACCAAATTCGATCAATTACCTCATGGCACATGTATATTCTTTATTAGCAAATCTAACAATAAATAATTTATGTTCGTTGACCGACCTCCTACGTGTGATTTTCACTGACCGACTTAACAAAAAATAACGAAAACGACTTTATTAATATATATATTTTTGATATTACAATATTTTTTTCAGAATAAATATAATCGCGAGTTTGCATGAGAGGCAAACTAGTACTTGACCAGAAGTAGTCGGACCCAAAGCACTTGACTACTTCTATTCTTTAGACTTGCAATTACTGACTATCATTGTCATCATTATTTTCGTTATTACGTTAAATAGGGTGGTAAATTCAACCCAAAGAGTTTCTGTTTTATCAGAATATTCAGATCTGTGACTTTGCATGGATACTTTCTCTAAAGAAAAAATGCGGTTAAATAAATATGCGTCGAAGACAGGGCTTTACCTATAAATAAAATATATCTAATTCGTTGTGTATCACAAACCTCCACTTCGGGCTTCACTTTTCCATTTCGCCTCTGTGCGCATTTAATGATTTCATTGTTGAGGGCTAAAATAGCCTGTTCAAGTTTTTTTATTTTTTGATCTGCCGTAGCAGAAATTTGGGGTGGAATTTGGTGCAGACTTTTTTGTAGATAAATAAATACTACGGTGATAATTACATAAATTATTGTATATTCGGGAATAACAGAAAAAATCATCTCCATTGTTAAAACACCCCGGTTATATAGTTCGTAGGTGGCGATTACAGCGATAAAAATCGCAAATAAAAAATTATCGGGAATATTGAGTTGCATTTTCATAGTTATTTGTTTTACAATTGTCAGTTTGAATGAAGTGTGATTGTTCAATGATGGCTTTATTTTTTTTTACCCGAGACTCCAGCGATTTCATCCTATTTTTATATGTTAAAAGTCATTATCGGCGATATATAACATTGGTTCTTTAAATTTCGTACTAAATCAAGGTAATAAAATTTTGGTGATCGTAAATCCGTTAGTGTTTGATATATATATGACGAATTCATACAATTAAACCGATTATAACGAATTAAGCACAAGGTGCTAATAAAAACGTCTATATATTTGTGGATCTTTATTTATATTAGCGATACGTGATATTGGTTCTTTATATTTCGTATTAAATCGAAGTAATAAATCACAAAATATGACGACTTCGTACTAATA
This sequence comes from Diversispora epigaea, assembly GCA_003547095.1. Lineage (NCBI taxonomy): Eukaryota > Fungi > Glomeromycota > Glomeromycetes > Diversisporales > Diversisporaceae > Diversispora > Diversispora epigaea. The sequence goes on along the minus strand of PQFF01000185.1, from coordinate 391,662 downwards.
GTGGAACTAGTGCTAAAGCACATATTGCACATCGGGCAATTGCTCACCTATAAAATCGTCTGTGCATATATTGCCGATAATTGATTCCTCGTGTAAAGGTACAACAGCTGATCGATTTTTTTTTACTTATTATATGTAGGCTTTGCCCATCCAATTTAGATACTATAGAATCCTGTTTCTGGAATAATTGGATCAACTCGTATATTACGGACGATACACGTGCAATATTATACGTAAAAAAATCTGATTATTAAATATAGTTGAAATACTTATCTTCACTAGTGATCCGATCCGGATATCTATTTATCCGCAAATGGATAATCCGCAGACGCGGATACAGATTGCTATCCGTGAAAAATCTGAAAAATCTGGATAATAGTGGTTTCATCCGAATATCCATGAATTTCATCACGGATATGAAAATCTACGAGCTCATCACAGATAAATAAATATCATTTATTATTCCGTTGGAATTTAAAAAAAATATTATATTTATTTTATATTTATTATATTAATTTTATTAATTTTATTTATTAAATTTATTATATTTATTTTATTATATTTTTTCATTTATTACATAAAGGAAAAACTTCTCCAACTAATTTCCAATTTTTTTTACAAAAAACCAAATTCTCAAATGTATTAGATACTAGTTGCGTCCTTTTTATAGTCATTATATTTCCTGCTTCGCTAAAAAGCCTTTCACTAGGGGTGGAGGTAGCGGGAATTGCTAAATACTTTCTTGCAAGCTTTGATAATATTGGAAATCTTGTAGCATTTGCTTTCCACCATAATAAAGGACATTCCTCAAAATGAATCTTTGGTAAGGCCAAATAATTATTTATTTCATCAACATGAATATTATTGTTTTGAAACATTCTCGCTAATAATGATTTTGATGAAGAAGGTATACATTCAATGATTTGATCTCTGTTAATTGAGTTTTTAATACATTGATAAGCATCTTTTAATTGCTCATGAGTTTTAATTCGCAATGTTTTAGATGCAAATTCTAATTCTTTTAATCTTGGATCCAATAATGCAGCTAACATTCCATACTCTTGTGGAACATCCCAATAATAATTAATAAATTGATATAAGGTTGCTTTAACACGATTTTCAAGATTGAAACAGTCTTGTGGTATATTAATATTAATTTTTCTTCGTTTTGGTTGTTCTGTTATAGGTTCATCATCTGGTGCATCTTCATAACTAATATCTTCATCAAAAGCCATATTTGGATTAGTTAAATCTATAGTCTCCTCATTAGAATTATCAGTAGGTATTAATTTTTGATTAATTATTGCTATTACACTATACATTAGGCTAATGGTTGTATATTTACTTCCACCTAAATATTCTGTTGCTTCAGCAAAATCTTCTAAAATAATTATTAAATTATTTATTGCTCTCCACTCATCTTCTATAAGATTCATATTTTTCAATTGTCTGCCATCTTGTCGTGTTAGAGGATCAGGATCAGTTATCATTGTAGATGCCAAAATGTTAATGAAATCTTTGATTTTAATTAACCGTTTCCATGCAAGATAACTGGAATTCCATCGTGTTTCCATGTCAGCAATCATGCGCAAATACTCATGATTGTTTTCTAAATTCTATAACAATAAATAATAAATAAAATATTTAACATAAATTAATTAATTAAAATAATAAATATAAACTTTATTAATTAATAAATTAAAGTATAAATTATTAAATCAAATTAAATAAAATAATTAAATATCATAAATCAGATTATCAAAATAAAGTATAAATTATTAAATTATATTAAAAATAATAAATAAATTATTTAAAATATTATAAATTAATATAAATTAATAATTCGAATTAAATAATTTATTAAATATTAATTAATAATACAAAATCTAATTAAGTTAATAAATAAAATATAATATAAAATAATCATCTTGCTATTGATATGCTGATTATTTTTTTGTATTTCTATTAATTTTTCCGTTTGTTTTGGGGTCATAAAAAAATGTATTAAGCGCTTAGCACGAGCAATCAATACTTCAGCTGGTAACAATCCTTTTCCCACAACTAGTTGTAACGTGTGAGCTATGCATGGAAGCCGTGTAAGCTCTGTCATTAATTTTCCAGCCTTTACCATATTTGATCCATTATCAGTTGTTAAAGTAAAAACCTTGCCAGTTAAATTCCAATTAGATATAATTTCACGTAATATTTGACAAATATTGAAGCCAGTATGAGGATAAGGAACATATTGGATTGCTAAGATTGCTTCGCAGAAATTATAATCATTATCAATAAAAGAACATGTCACCCCAATATAACCACTTTTACTTCGAGCTGTCCATAAATCTGTAGTTATAGAACAAAAAATAATATTTTCATTTAACTTTTTTATTAAAACTTCTTTAATTTGATTGTAAGATTCAGCTAATAATTGTTGTATAGTCTTCTCACACGGAAATACATAATAAGCATCAAACTCATAAATAAACTCTTTAAATCCTTCGTTGCTGTACATATTAATTGGTTAATTATCCTTAATTAAAATTCCAACAAATTTTTTATCACGGGAATTCTTGATGTCAGGATTTTTTCGTAAGATATCTTCTATTCGGGGTTGAGATAATTGATTATTATTTTGGTTACTATTTTGAATATTATTAATTTTTCTTTTATGAGTTTCTTCAGTAATTCTATGTACAGCTAGATGAGCAATAAAATTATCAGTAGAACCATCAGAACCCATAAAATGATCACATTGTACTGTATTATTTTTTCGTTGAACTTGAACTAAACATTTTACAATTCTTTTATATTGTTCAGTTGATTCATATTGATCGAAATAACTCCAGATCCAACTTTGTCCTGGTGGCTTTGCATTTGGAATCAAAATCAACCAGTCAATTATTTTATTTAAATTAATTTTTGCTGAGGTTTTATTGCGCTTTCTATCATTTCTACCAGTTTTTTGTTGACTGTCTATATCTGTGTCTGATTCTAACTCAATTACAGGTCCATTTGCAACTAAGTTTTGTTGATTTGATAATTCACATAATCTCTGTTTCTGCCTTTGCCTTTTTGATCCACTTGTTTGAGTCAAAGTTTCTGACTGCAGAATCTCTGCAAACCCCTCACTATCACTAGACATTATTATAGTTTAAAAAAACTGGACTAAAACATAAGTGACACAGTTCTGTCGCACGTTTTTTCGTGTTTTTGGTCAGCTAAGTCACACAAAATTAATATATATCTGCACAGATATTTACACAGATATCCACATATATATCCATAGATATCCACATAGATATCCATGGATATCCACATATCCGTAATTTTTATCTGTCACCTAAAATCAATATCCAGATATCCAGATATCTGCACAGATATCCAGATATCTGCACAGATATCCGGATTTTGTATCTACGGATCGGATCACTAATCTTTACAAAACAAAATTATAGGAGTGTCGGATAATACATTTCCAGATATACATATAATTCTGAATAATTGAACACCCCCACTTATACGTGTTACCCAAATCCCAAATAATTTAGGATTTGGAACATCAAAATGTACAAATTACTAGTATTTGAGATTTGGAATTTCAGCAAAAAATACTAATTATAATTTGGGATTTGGGATTTGGGATTTTGATATTTGGGATTTTGGCATTTGAATTTTGAATTTGGGCGGCAGATATAGAACAAGTGTTGTAATTTTTGATTTCTTTATCATCTTCTAACGAAGATAAAAGAATCAAACCCCCTAAATGATGAATTTTATAAAAAAAATTAAAGTAAATATAATATATAACAAATTTTATATTAGTTATATTTATCGGGGACACGATTAATATACAAATAACAATTTTGTAGAGGAAAGTTTTTCTTGTAGTTGATTCTGAAATGAATACAGTGTATCAAATTAATGATCATTTAACTTGGGTTGCTCAAAAGTATGATGTAATTACGAAGTTGCTACCTTCACTAAAAAAAAAAATTAATAAAAAGTACAAAGTTACAGAAGCAGAAATTATAAAAATACTACAAAGGCGTCATCAGTTATACTATAGAACAGTGATATTCTTTGGAAGTTAGAAATACTATTGGACTTCCAATTTCAATCCTTCCAATAGGCTTCCAATTCCAATAAATTTTCATTGGAAGAATTAGAAAATATTTATTATAAGACATATGATATAAATATTATAGAAATTTATTAAATTTTATTATTCCTTAAACTGTAGCCTTCCGTATTTTATTATGTTAAGCAGGCAAATATGCTTGCGTCTACAGATTAAAGGATATAATTTATTAAATTTTATTAGTTTAATATTGTATTTATAAGAATTAAATAAATTTTTAATTCCTTTTATCAATTATTGAATATTCATATTCATTTAAAAAAGTATATTAGAAGCATTGAAAAATATTAGAACTTCAATTATTATATACAATAGTCAAAATATTTAATTGGAAGATTTTAATGTATGTGAGACATTGGAACTTCCAATTCTTCTAATAGAACTTCTAATGGAACTTTCAATTCCAATAAAATTTCATTGAAAACACATTTTGAACATCATTGCTATAAAATAAATAATATTGATAATTAAGGACTAAGAGCAGTTATTAATAATAGTAGACGAAAATTAAAGAATATAGCAATGAGTAATGTAAGTTCTTTTTTTAATTTTCTAAAAAATATACATATCGAAAATAATATATATATATTTATATATTAATAGAAAAAGAAAAGAAGGAGAAAAGCAGTAGATTTTATAATGCAAAGAGGTAACAAATATATAAAACGATATTTGAAAAAAGATTTAATTAAAATCTTAAATAATTCTGGTTACCATTCGAAAGAATGGGAAGAAATAGATAAAGGAACAATTGCGACTATACTTGTACGCTGTTGACCGTGATTTACCTTCCAAACAAATGACGGAAACAGACAACTATTAGCAGGGATTAATTTGTATAAGACACACAGCACTATACTTAATTTACTAAAGCTGAAGGATTTATACTATTATTAAAGTATAATTGGGAAGGAATTAAAGTATTGCGGAATTAAAGCGAAAGAGGCAGGGGTGAGGTTTTATAAGGGTACATCCGGAATTATATAGAGGCGTTTTAGGACGCTATATATACGAAACGTCCGGAGAACGCACTAGAATGGTGCGTTCTAGTACGCTATATATACGAAATGTTCGGAGAACGCACTAAAATGGTACGTTCTAGTACGCTATATATACGAAACGTTCGGAGAACGCACTAGAACGGTGCNATTAAGGACTAAGAGCAGTTATTAATAATAGTAGACGAAAATTAAAGAATATAGCAATGAGTAATGTAAGTTCTTTTTTTAATTTTCTAAAAAATATACATATCGAAAATAATATATATATATTTATATATTAATAGAAAAAGAAAAGAAGGAGAAAAGCAGTAGATTTTATAATGCAAAGAGGTAACAAATATATAAAACGATATTTGAAAAAAGATTTAATTAAAATCTTAAATAATTCTGGTTACCATTCGAAAGAATGGGAAGAAATAGATAAAGGAACAATTGCGACTATACTTGTACGCTGTTGACCGTGATTTACCTTCCAAACAAATGACGGAAACAGACAACTATTAGCAGGGATTAATTTGTATAAGACACACAGCACTATACTTAATTTACTAAAGCTGAAGGATTTATACTATTATTAAAGTATAATTGGGAAGGAATTAAAGTATTGCGGAATTAAAGCGAAAGAGGCAGGGGTGAGGTTTTATAAGGGTACATCCGGAATTATATAGAGGCGTTTTAGGACGCTATATATACGAAACGTCCGGAGAACGCACTAGAATGGTGCGTTCTAGTACGCTATATATACGAAATGTTCGGAGAACGCACTAAAATGGTACGTTCTAGTACGCTATATATACGAAACGTTCGGAGAACGCACTAGAACGGTGCGTTCTAGTATGCTATATATACGAAGCGTTCGGAGAACGCACTAGAACAGCATATTTAATACGCTATATGAACGTAGGTAATGTTCGTAGGACGCTATAGATCGGTGTATTTTGAACGCACTAGAACGTTTATATTTAATTCCTGATATAAACACTAAGTTTAACACTAATTTACTAAGAATTCAAGTCCAGAATACTAAGTAAGGCTAAATTTATAACAGATAATGAGATCACACAGCAAGTTATCTAATTATTAAAACAAATACCAAAATCACTAAGCAAGGTATTTAAAAGAATTTCATTAAAAAACTATAAACTAATTATTAAGATCACAAAGTAAAATAATAGTTTATAATAAAGAATAATACTCAGATCACACAGCAAAGTATTATTATAAAGGTTTTATACAAAGAATTAAATAATAATTCATCAAGAAATGTATTATTTAGTTAAACTATAAGAAGTTTATTATTGAGTTAATGGACCTTTCTAACCAATTAACTGGAGATTGAGAGAACAGAAATTTAATCCTTTATATATATAATAGATTATGCTATTGATTACGCTGTACTTTACATTATTAATTACGCTACCTATTACACTTTTGATTACACTGTACTATACACTATTGATCTACAGTCATAATACATATTTTGTTATACTAATTTTTAAGTGATTTACATTAAATATAAAATAATAATATATATAATAAATAAAAAAAACCACTAGAATTAACAACACAAAATTATTTTGGGGTCCCGAAATTGCAATTTTGAGAAAAAAAGTCGAAATAGTTTTTTATAGAAGACGAAATTATTTTATTTAAAACCCGAAATTTTTTGACTACATAGATTTATTCTTTGATTAAAGATATACATAACTGGATACTTTTTTTACTTTCATATATAGAATAGATTTTGCATAAATCTCAAAAAGTCGAAATACTTCAAAAATCTAAAATCAATTTTGGAAACATGTATAATTGCGACAGCAAAAACAGCTGCAACATCAACATCATCAACATCAACAGCATGAACAACAACTATCATTGATAGTAATAATGATACTGATAATAATAATAATAATAATAATAATAATAATAATAATAATAATAATAATAATAATAATAATAATAGTAATAATAATAATGATAATAATAATAATAATAATAATAATAATAAAAAAACAATATCAATTTATGTATATGGAAAATGGTAGCAATCAAATACTGTAAATAAATAATAATATATATATATATTTTTTTACACCTATCGAAGATATCATTAATGTGTTTTTTTTTTAACTCATAAAACTTTTTAACAAAAGGATCAATCCTGTCGTTAAAAGTATATGTAAAAAACAATAAAAACAAAAAATTAAAAACGTAGCGTCTAAGATTAAGAGAGACGGGCACCCGTCAGCTGAGGTCCTGATCTAAATTCTAAATGCAGAAATATTGATAAGTGAAAATCGGAATCAATCAAAAATAATAATTTATAATCTCGATATAGAAGAAGAAGAAAATGAAGAAGACAAAGAGAACAATATCAATGAGAATAATGGTAATGGAAACGATTTAATTATAAATAATAAAAAAAAAAGAAAATCGTCATCATTATTATCAAATAAAAAAAAAACGAAAATCTTTAAAAAAGATTTTAATAAAAAAAAATAAAAAAAACAAAAAAAAATAAAAAAAAATAAAAAAACAAAAAAAAACAAAAAAAAATAAAAAAAACAAAAAAAACAAAAAAAAACAAAAAATAATAATAATAATAATAATTATCCCTTAAATTGTAAACAATTCCAGACAAATTTGCCCGCTTTTTTCTTAAATATGTCACATAAAAATTAATGGAAATTTCAGTTTATATGATGAAATTTTTATCATGAATAGCTGATTATTAATAGCATGTGATCAAACTTAAAACTTTCGAACTATCAGGACCCCGAGCAATCTATGAATAGATCAGATAATACTAAAATAGGAAATGAGAAAGGAAAAATATGATTTTTGTAAGTAAATTTTTAAATTTTAATTAAAAATAAGCAACTTTTTAAAAAATTTACTATGATGGCTAAGCAAACTCTAATGTGACCTATTTATAGATTGCTCGGGGTCCTGAACTATCATATAAAAGTCACATGATATTCGCGTTTGAAAATTGACTATTTTTTAATAAAGTATCGATTTTACAAAAATTTACTCTTTATCTTTAAACATCTTCTTGAAAATTGATCAGAGCTGACTAAAATAATAATAGAAAATATAGAATTAATCATGATAAAAAAAAGTTACTATTATGAGTTTTGGGATTATAAAGTAGAATTTCAACTTTAAATAAGAGCAAAATAAATAATAATTTTTTTTTAAATTTGTAAAATTTGTTTTTACTAATTAACATCAAAAACATTACTAAGCAACTTCAAAGTTGAAAATGAATCACATCTACCACAAAATTCTCATGCCCATTACTTTAAAATTAACCGAATAATAAATTTTTAAAATTTATACAATAATTTTTTGAAATTTTAAAATATAAACAGTTATTATTTAGTTAAATTTATAGTAATAGGCATGAAAATTTTATGGTAGATGTGATTTATTCTAAACTTTGAGATTACTTAGTAATATTTTTGATATTTAATTAGTAAATAATTGACTTATATAGGTAGCAATTATTTTTAAAATTTTTTAAAAAAAAATTCAACAAAAGTATTTTATTTTTAATTTTTTTTTGTACATATGATATTTTTATTAAATTTTAAAATTTTAAATAAAAATATATAATCATTGTCTATAAAAATTACAAAAATAATTGGTCAATATTTAAAGAAATTATTAAAGGATTTACATTAATTTTTATAAAATGCGGGTAAACACTGGTTGAAAATTTATAAAACCTACACCTATCGGGTACCAGATAAGTGTAGTATCCGTGCCTAATATCATACATATATCGGGTACCCGATAGGTGTGAGAAAACATTTTTCACACATATCGGGTATCCGATATATGTAAAAAAACATTTTTTACACTTATCGGGTACCCGATATGTGTACGATATTAGGCACGGATACTATACCTATCTGGTACCCGATAGGTGTAGGTTTTATAAATTTTCAACCAGTGAAATTTGCCCGCAAAACAGTTTAAGGGATAATATTATATAATTTTTTTTTAATTTTTATTATTTTTTATATATTTTGATTATATTAATAAATAAATTTTGTAATAAAATTAATTATCGAGGTATATGGTAATATTTATGTGCAGTAATAAATAAAACTATTGAATTTTTTATGATTTTATTTAATGAATANATAAAAAAACAATATCAATTTATGTATATGGAAAATGGTAGCAATCAAATACTGTAAATAAATAATAATATATATATATATTTTTTTACACCTATCGAAGATATCATTAATGTGTTTTTTTTTTAACTCATAAAACTTTTTAACAAAAGGATCAATCCTGTCGTTAAAAGTATATGTAAAAAACAATAAAAACAAAAAATTAAAAACGTAGCGTCTAAGATTAAGAGAGACGGGCACCCGTCAGCTGAGGTCCTGATCTAAATTCTAAATGCAGAAATATTGATAAGTGAAAATCGGAATCAATCAAAAATAATAATTTATAATCTCGATATAGAAGAAGAAGAAAATGAAGAAGACAAAGAGAACAATATCAATGAGAATAATGGTAATGGAAACGATTTAATTATAAATAATAAAAAAAAAAGAAAATCGTCATCATTATTATCAAATAAAAAAAAAACGAAAATCTTTAAAAAAGATTTTAATAAAAAAAAATAAAAAAAACAAAAAAAAATAAAAAAAAATAAAAAAACAAAAAAAAACAAAAAAAAATAAAAAAAACAAAATAAAACAAAATAAAAAAATAAAAAAAACAAAAAAAAACAAAAAAAAATAAAAAAAACAAAATAAAACAAAATAAAAAAATAAAAAAAACAAAAAAAAACAAAAAAAAATAAAAAAAACAAAAAAAACAAAAAAAAACAAAAAATAATAATAATAATAATAATTATCCCTTAAATTGTAAACAATTCCAGACAAATTTGCCCGCTTTTTTCTTAAATATGTCACATAAAAATTAATGGAAATTTCAGTTTATATGATGAAATTTTTATCATGAATAGCTGATTATTAATAGCATGTGATCAAACTTAAAACTTTCGAACTATCAGGACCCCGAGCAATCTATGAATAGATCAGATAATACTAAAATAGGAAATGAGAAAGGAAAAATATGATTTTTGTAAGTAAATTTTTAAATTTTAATTAAAAATAAGCAACTTTTTAAAAAATTTACTATGATGGCTAAGCAAACTCTAATGTGACCTATTTATAGATTGCTCGGGGTCCTGAACTATCATATAAAAGTCACATGATATTCGCGTTTGAAAATTGACTATTTTTTAATAAAGTATCGATTTTACAAAAATTTACTCTTTATCTTTAAACATCTTCTTGAAAATTGATCAGAGCTGACTAAAATAATAATAGAAAATATAGAATTAATCATGATAAAAAAAAGTTACTATTATGAGTTTTGGGATTATAAAGTAGAATTTCAACTTTAAATAAGAGCAAAATAAATAATAATTTTTTTTTAAATTTGTAAAATTTGTTTTTACTAATTAACATCAAAAACATTACTAAGCAACTTCAAAGTTGAGAATGAATCACATCTACCACAAAATTCTCATGCCCATTACTTTAAAATTAACCGAATAATAAATTTTTAAAATTTATACAATAATTTTTTGAAATTTTAAAATATAAACAGTTATTATTTAGTTAAATTTATAGTAATAGGCATGAAAATTTTATGGTAGATGTGATTTATTCTAAACTTTGAGATTACTTAGTAATATTTTTGATATTTAATTAGTAAATAATTGACTTATATAGGTAGCAATTATTTTTAAAATTTTTTAAAAAAAAATTCAACAAAAGTATTTTATTTTTAATTTTTTTTTGTACATATGATATTTTTATTAAATTTTAAAATTTTAAATAAAAATATATAATCATTGTCTATAAAAATTACAAAAATAATTGGTCAATATTTAAAGAAATTATTAAAGGATTTACATTAATTTTTATAAAATGCGGGTAAACACTGGTTGAAAATTTATAAAACCTACACCTATCGGGTACCAGATAAGTGTAGTATCCGTGCCTAATATCATACATATATCGGGTACCCGATAGGTGTGAGAAAACATTTTTCACACATATCGGGTATCCGATATATGTAAAAAAACATTTTTTACACTTATCGGGTACCCGATATGTGTACGATATTAGGCACGGATACTATACCTATCTGGTACCCGATAGGTGTAGGTTTTATAAATTTTCAACCAGTGAAATTTGCCCGCAAAACAGTTTAAGGGATAATATTATATAATTTTTTTTTAATTTTTATTATTTTTTATATATTTTGATTATATTAATAAATAAATTTTGTAATAAAATTAATTATCGAGGTATATGGTAATATTTATGTGCAGTAATAAATAAAACTATTGAATTTTTTATGATTTTATTTAATGAATAATTGAATTTTAGTATAAAAGTTATATTATCAAACACCTATTAGATACAATATAAATAAAATATCAGGAACCTATTAGCGGTCGAAAGTTGATCAATAGATCCTCGATAGTATTTAAAAAATCGAATACCTGATTGATTTTGAAAAATAATTAAAAACTAAGTGCCCGATATGTGTAAAAAATATAATCGATAAGTTTGCGATAACATCAGGAAATTTTTAAGGACGAATATATCCAGGTTTATTCGCTATTAATAAAACTGAATTATATCTGGATATATTTGCAATTTATCTGAATATAATCTGAATATATTCGGTGTAACATATGAATTAATCCGGATAAATGCGGATTAATCCGGATTAATGCGATTTATGCGGATAAACCTGGGGGTGGGCAATTATATCCGGATATATTCGCCTTTAAAAATTTCCTGATGAAGTATATAATATTAAGCACAACTATTACACTTATCGGGTACCCGATAGGTATAATATAAGTACAGTGGATGTCAGTTGAAACCATCAACTTTTAATACCTTTCTAAAAAAGGTTATACCTTGTGCTACAAGTGTGTTACAAAAAATCCTTCGGTAAAATTGTTAACCAAACGTCAATCTACATTTTTACCGAGGGGATTATCGTTTTTTTGCCCCTAGCACGAATTGAAATGGATCAAAGTCCAATATATTTATATATGATTTATAAAAATTGGCCATGGTTTTTTTTACTAAAATTATGCCTCGTGTCAGAAAAAAAGTGAAATCAGCTCGTAAGAATATTAAAATAGCAAATAGAGCACGTCTTTTTCAGTCAAAAACTGTTTCTGCTTCTGAAATAATTAATTTAAATACTTCTTCAGAAGAAGAACCCGAATCTGATCTTGACAATGAAGTTTTTAGTTTTGGTGCACCAGATTTAGATGACGAAAATATTGCACTTGAACTTTTTAACAAACTTTTTATTAATGAAAATCAGTTAAATCAAAAAAAGAGAGTTTATTATACTGGACTTTCCTCACGTACAAATAGAAGAAAAAATCAACAACTTCGTAAAGCAGCTGTTGGAACAGCACAAATTTCTAAATTTTTTATTTCATGCAATCAACAAGAAACAAATTCTTCTTTATTAATTCAAAATGAACAACCTAACGAAAATAATGAAGAAATCTTGGATACATCAATACAAAATGATAATAATGAAGATAAAATTGAGGATGCAATTAAATTTATTGAAAATATTCTTTTAGAGAATATTTCCAATAGTCAAAAAGTACGTTATTACTCAGTAATTTCTTATTTTCGTTTATTATTATCAGGAGAAAAAAAAATAAATGCAAGTTTAGCAGTTGCCAGAATTCATAAAGGAGATCAATATCGTGCACGTTGTATTCGGAAATGGGCAAAAATATGTTTAGAAGGTAATTAGTTTATTAATAATCTCAAATTTAAATTAATTAAAAAATTTATTGTAAGTTTAAAATTAATTTAATAATTTATTTTAAATAGGTAAACATATTCCAATTAATAAAGGGAAATTTTCATCACGAAGCTTACTTAATGATGAGCTTGTCTCACTCCGTATTTCTTCCTATCTCCGGGCCAATAAATTTCAAATTAATCCTTTAATGGTAAAACAATATTTTGAAGAAAAAATACTTCCTGAATTAAATGTTGAAAAACAGCAAACAATTTCAATCAGTACAGCATATAGATGGATGCATAAAATGGGTTTTCGGCACACTCGTTATCGAAAAGGAACTTATATTGATGGCCATAATCGTCAAGATGTGATAGTTTATCGTGAAAAGTTTTTGGAAATGGTTCAATATTATGAACAATTTATGTCCCAATGGTTAGATAAAGAATGTAAAATAAGAACATACCCTCAATTAAATCCTGGAGAAAAAGAACATGTTTGGATCACACATGATGAATCTACATTCTATTCTTATGATGGACCTCGCGCAGTATGGGGACCAGAAGGAGAATATCAATTACGAAAAAAAGGTCAAGGACAAGGTATCCATGTTTCAGATTTTTTAACAGAAACAATTGGTCCACTAAAAGATGAACACGAAATAGCAAGAGTTACCATGATATTGGGTGCAAATCGTGATGGATACTGGAATGGAGAAAAATTAGTTGCACAATTACGTTGCGCAATTAATATTTTTGAACGGACACATCCAAATTGTATTGGAATATGGGCATTTGATAATGCCACTTCACATACTGCCTTTGCAGCTGATGCTTTGGTAGCAAGTAAAATGAATAAGGGACCAGGAGGTGTACAACCAATTATGCGTGATACGTTTTGGAATGGACAAAGACAATCAATGATAATAGAAAATGATTTTTTTATTATTGACTCAAAAACAAGACAACAAGTTAATTTACGCGGAAAACCTAAAGGTATAGAATGGATTTTGAAAGAAAGAAATTTATGGAAAAATAATATGGTATTAGATTGTCAAGCTTGTTTAAAAAAAGAACCAGATCCCAATATTATTGATTGTTGTGCTCGTCGGTTACTTGCTAATCAACAAGATTTTCTTGCACAAAAAGGACTAATTCAGCAAGAAATTGAATCTCGAAACCATAAGGTAATTTTTAATTATTTATTAAATTTTATTTTATTTTTTTAATTAAAAATTCAATATAATTTAGGTTATTTTCTATCCAAAGTTTCATCCGGAATTTAATTATATTGAATTATACTGGGGTGCAGCTAAAAGATACACCCGAAATAACTGTGAATATACATTACAGTCACTAAAAAAAAATTTACCTTTAGCATTTGAATCTGTTTCTATTGAAACAATCCGTTTTTATGCACGATTATCTTGGCGTTGGATGGATGCATACAGACATCAATTAACAGGAAAAGCAGCAGAATATGCTGTAAAAAATAATAAATCACATAGAAGAATTAATGAAGATGTAATGAATCGAGTTAACGTTTTATTAAATTGAATAAAATAATTTTCGGCATTTTTTTTTTCTAAGATTTCTGAATATGATTGGCTGTTTTTGCGTTTACGTCATTCTTTTTATTACCTGTAAAATTGGCCACCATCTTAGGGGGTTGATGATTTCGACTGACATCCACTGTAGATATCAGGGATCTATCTGAAGAGAGATAGGTGCTTGATAAGTACCTGATATTTTAAATTTCGACCAGTGATGAGGTGATCAAAACAGATAAAAAAGTATTTTATGGTTCAGATCAAATCGAAAAGAATGTAAATGAGTTAAAAAATAAATTTAAAAAAGAATTTACACCTTTTTATCAATATTTATATTCTACTGTTGACAATATGCCTATTTATAATTTAACTTGAAAAGATCATTTAGTAAGTCAAGTTATCAGTAATAAATCGAAACTTGTGAAACAATTATCTATGAATTTAAAAAAAATATTTAAGGTATATATTTATTGTAGAACAATGAACTAAGCCATATTTTTAACTATAATAATGGAGTTAGTAATTTTGTTATATATTTTTGATATTAGAAATTAGCTTGACAAATGAAACCTACTCTTGTATCAAGGATCAAAGAAATATGTGAGAAATTTGTAGCAAATTTTATTGTTCGCAATTATCAGAATATAGCACCAGAAAAATTAATTTATAATGGGTTTTGGAAAGAATCAGAAGAAAAAATAGCTAATATTGTAAAAAAGATTTTCATTTTTCTGAAAGATATTTGGATTAATCCTGTATTTACTTCTGATTTTGCAAAATCGTTAAATGAAGGAACTTACCAATTTTCAGTTATTTTTTTATTGATTCAAACAATATTAAAAAATCTATCTTTTAGGCTATTTTCATTTATCAGTACATTGAAGTATCAAAGTATTGCCAGTGTTGATAGAAAGGGAAAAATAGAAAGAAAGCCAGATATAATGTATATGGTAAAATACTTTGACGTATTCTTTGAGATTATGTATCTTGAATGTTCTCGATTACACTGCATTTAACAAAAAAGATGGATGATGAAATAAAACTATGGTATGAATGCAATGATGATATATATTATGTACAAAAGCTATTAAATCAGAAAAAGAACAATTTGAAATAATTGATATATAGGTAGCTGAAAATATGTTACATTTAAATGTTCTCATCAGGGATAAAACTAATATCCATAGATATTATAATATACAACTGTCAAAATTTCCGTACAAGTATTAGATGCAAATATTGTAACTAACTTTATAGAAACTTTATTACTTTTACGTAACATATTAATTATAAATATATCCNAATTA
Source organism: Diversispora epigaea (assembly GCA_003547095.1). Lineage (NCBI taxonomy): Eukaryota > Fungi > Glomeromycota > Glomeromycetes > Diversisporales > Diversisporaceae > Diversispora > Diversispora epigaea. The sequence continues at coordinate 375,834 of PQFF01000185.1, read as the reverse complement.
TTTATATATATTTTGTTAAATAAAATTTAAAGAAAAATTATAGCTATTGACTTTATATAAAGAAAAAGTTTTTTTTGATTCATTATGATTCATTATGTTGCACACGTAGAATAAAGTATAAAGGCCATTAATGGTAACAGTTACATAAGTTTTGTTTCTTTATATTTTCACCATAAGATGCGTTGCATATTCATTGTAAACCCAGTGAGAACTTGGGAGGTAATAGTTTGAGGTTTAATATGATCTTGCCAAATAATCTTATTAGTATTAGCATCGTGAGTATATATTTTAACTGTTTGCGGATCTGCAATTGGATCAATTAAAAATCCTTCCTAGATAAATACACAATAGAAATTATAGAAATTAATAACAGAAAATCTAACTAACAAAGAGCAATTAAGATTAAGCTATTTACCTCAGCTCCACCATCCATCCATCGCAACATTTTCCTATGGCAACTTGGAGATGAACTACTCTTTGAGCGCAATTCTACAATGAAGTTTGGTGTAACTTGCGGAAATGTTTCATCTTTTTCGTCTTCTGAAAGTACATTCCATCTACAAATAAAATAGAAATTAAAAAAAAAGTACAAAAAATGCAAACTTTATATCAACAATTGTTAGAAACCTGTCATAAAGAACAACAGATGCATCAGGGCCAAGAACGTCACCATTAGGTAATATAAAGCACCCCTACAATTAATAAAAAAAGATATTAATATCAATGAAAATAATAAAATGTAATATGATGCATGTATAACATACTGTTGGACCACCACAATGACCAATCATATTCTCATTGTTATCGCACCAGGACGTAACTTGTTTGACAATACATGTTTCTATTTGATCTAAACATTTCATATATGGTTTTAGTATAGAATGTCACGTTTCAATTTAGTAAATAGACAAATAGTGTTTTGGCATTACATACTAGTTTTGTTGTGAGTAAGAGACATTATAATTTCAAGTTGTCCGTCAATTAAGTTCATATCATAGAAGCGAGGGTTTGCAACTGCAATTTTTTCAAAGAGTCGACGGTCACAGTCTGGAATAGTTAAGCGTGGAATATAAAAAGACATCTGTTTATTGTGAAATTGTGTGAAGTAGTCGTTTTTATCAGTTCGCAAAGTTCGTAACTCCTCTAATAATAAAAAAATTTCCAAAGTTATGATATTTAGGGTGATCGCATGATCTTGTTATTTAGTTATTAATTAATCAAATAGAATATACTGATGTAATTTCTATTTGAATTCTTTTACGTCGACTTAAAATGTAATAATATTAGGTTAAAATGCTATCAAATTAAAAAATACAAGAGAAATAGATTCTTACTTAATTATAAACAGGAATATTTGATGCCACAACCAAAGAGGAGAAAATATATTAAAATTATATGTAATAGAAGGCGCTAGCAAAATGCAAGCAATAAAAATAAAAAAATCTACACCAAAACGAAGAATCATTCTAGTTTATAAGATTTTTTTTTGTATAACTCTTCTTTTTAAAAAAATTCTTTTTATATTCAAGAAGTAAACTATAATGTAATTATTAGATATATTAATTATTTTACCTAAGTAATTCTGAAATCAAATTTTTAATGATATAATATCTTTTAACAATTAAAATATAAATAACTTTTATGTAATACGGAAAAAATCAGATAGTTTATAATCTAATTACTTAATTTGTATATCTGATTCTTCAAGTTTTAATAAAGATAGTTTCAATAAAAATGTAATATTTTTTGATGATAACAGGATATTACTATGATTTAAGTAGCAGGAAGAAAAATGTAAAGATTTATTTCACATAAAATGTTTATATGATATTATTAGCATATTGTTAACTGGAATTCACCTTCAAAGGAATCAGGGTAACAGACAACACAGCAATTATACATGATGTGCCAAAGTTGCAAGGATTTTATATTAAAAAAATAAAAAATGAAGGTTTTATAATTGGGGATTTATTCAAAAGAGGCTTTAGGATGAGATTTTATAAAGAGTATTTATCAAGAATACTAACAAACTTAACAAATATTCACTAAGAATTCAAATTATATAATCATTTATTAATAATATAGAAATCCTATCCTAATTAACATTAATTTACTGAGTTATTTTTTAACTCAGGAGTTAACTTACAAGTTCAACTAAAGTTTAACTAAGAGGAAAACTCATTCTTTAAATATCTATTAATTTATATTCTAATTTATATTCCTATCTATGTCAAATGTATGTTCTCATATATGTTTTTATGTAGATACATTTAATGATCCTAACTATGTTCTAGATTATGATCTGAGATTATGATCTGTACTATGTTCTATATTCTGTTCGTAATTATGTCTGTGTTTATGTCTTATACTTCAGATTTACGTTTAATTACAAATTTATCTAAAAATTAATTTAATAATAAACTGTAATTTGTAATACATGACTATAAATAATTTTTACTAATAATAGATATAATGTTATAATAATAAAAATTATGTAAATAATAAAGAATTAATAAAAATACTAATTAATAATAATATAATAAATAATAATATGTGATAAAAAAAATATAATAAAATAATAAAAATAATTAAAAATAAAAATGAAATTAAACAATCTGACAATATGATTTACATTATAAATAAAATTTATTTCTGGAACGTATAAATGTTACTTAATATATTTTTTGCGTTATTACATATGTCAAATAATTTGTACTGCAGAAGTCACGGGTATACATTTCCAAAATTGATTTTAGATTTTTGAGGTATTTCATCTTTTTGAGATTTATGCAGAATTTATTTTATATATAGAAGTAAAAAAAGTACCTAGTTATACGTATCTTTAATCAAGGAATTTATCTGGATAATTCAAAAATTTCAGGTTTTAAATAAAATAATTTCGTTTTTTATGAAAAACTATTTTGACTTTTTTTCTCAAAATTGCAATTTCGGGACCCCAAAATAATTTAGCATACAAGTATAGCTTCAACATATACGTGTTGCCCAAATCCCAAATAATTTGGGATTTGGGACGCCAAAATGCACAAATTATTAGTATTTGAAATATGGGATTTGGGATTTCGGCAAAAAATACTAATTATAATTTGGAATTTGAGATTTGGGATTTTGGCATTTGGGATTTTGGCATTTGGATTTTGAATTTGGGCAGCAGGTATACTTCAACATCCAATGAAAATGATTCTTAGAATCTTCTTGTGGGAATTGAAAAGATGCAGATTGAGTTGATGCAATAAGAGTTAATGTGGTAAGAGTTAAAGCGGAACAAGTTGATTTTGTTAAGATTAAGTTTGATTTCAATTTTGAAGTTGAAGTTGATTTTGTTGTTGCTATGGATCTTGATGCTGATTTTGATAAGAGAGCGGATACCGAAGCAGATTTTGTAGTTGAAATTGGCGTTGATGATGATGTCACCGTTGCTTCTGGTGCTTCTTCATTGTCATTGTTATTGTTTTTTTTGGGTTTTTTTGTATTACGTGGCTTTGTATAATATAGTAATAAAATATATTTTTATTTATTACATATTTCAATATATAACGAAATATTTCGTTATATATATATTATTATAATTTCTCTTCTTTAAATAATATTTTGACATTATTTTATCTCAAATAATACTCTTTATATAGATTTATCTCTACTTCTTTAACAAATAAATTAAATATTTATATTTACTATTCTTTTTTCTTGTGCGATATTTATAGCAAGCTATTTTGACTCTTAAGTATAATTAATTGAAATTGAAGAAAAAATTTTGTTAAAAAGTAAAAAAAAAAGTATTTTCTGAAAAGGACTTTGTTAGGTTGACTTAAAAATACTAGAATATAATATTAGTATTACGTTATATAATGTTTTTGTTCGAAAAGTTCAGTTGAAAATATTAATATATTGTTTATTATATTTAATATAAATAATATAAATAAAGGATTTTTATAATTACTTAACATCATATTGTAAAGTGAAATAAAAAAAAATTAATTATTTGCATATATAATTTAAAAAAAAATTTCGAAACTTTCGTTCTGAAATTTTTTTCTTAAAGTTATTCCTTCATTTTTTGTGGTAAGTAAATAACTTTTATGGAGTAAAGGTTTAAATAGTAAATACTATTTAATAATCGATAACGCAGATCATTCCTGATTATGCATAAATAGTTATAACCAGTTTTTTAATAATGGTATATAATGGAATATTTTATTTTTAATTTAATATCTAATTTTCTCACAGATTTGTTTATCTATCCTCATCAAATTCCTTTTATATAATGTTACATATGTATTTCCTTCCTTTAATGTAATGAGGAGTATCATTTTTAAAATATCTTATAACTACGAATCTGACAAATTTCTTCTATATTACGTGTTTCACAACATTTTCTTCCTTTGTTTGAAAAAGTGTTATATTATTTTCAAATAAACTTCTTTTTTACAATAATTAAAATATATTATGAATATTTTTTATGATTTATAAATTTTATGAAGTTCTCCTTGAAGAATTTTAATTAAATATGTATTTAATATAGATAATTTTGTGATATAAAATTATAATAATGTTGTATTATATTTTAAATCAATAATAAACAAGTAATAAATTTTCAAATTTAAAAATTCACAAGTATTAAAGTATTTAAATGAATCATTTTATTAACCATTCCTATTAATTATTCATTTAACGATAATAATGGCTTTTGCATGTCCTTTTTGTAATCGTGTTTTTTCAAACTGTTCTGCTTATAGTCAACATGTTAAAAGATGTTTCAAAAATTATGCTTCAAGTAGTTCTGAAAAAATTTTTATTCAAAATGAATCTAATATCATTATGTTTGAACAAGAAGTAATTAATATTAATGAAATATTATAAAATTTGTTATATAATATTATTAATTTTTAATAATACTTTATTTATATAGGATAATAGCAAAGATAATCAAAATAATGAAATAATTTATATATCGAATAATGAATTTAGGTCTGGTCCAAGAAGCAATAGAATTAATGACATTATACAAAGTGTGAAAATTTTTTATTATAATCTTTCGATTATTATCAAATATATGTAACCAATATAAATTATAAAGTTGAAATAGATAAACATTCGTAAAGTATTGATAGTCTAACATTCGAGGAACACGCATCTATACAATATGAAGAGTTCACATCCAAAGAACCTAAATTTGAAATTGAAGAATCTAAATTCAAATCTAATGAAACTGAATTTGAATCTGATGAAACTGAATCTGAATCTGATAAAATTAAATTCAAATCAGATAAAACTGATAATGAATCTGACGAATCTGAAGAATTCGAATCAGCAGAAAAAGAAACTGAAATCATACCAAAATTTCCAAACAATACCTATTCTGATTTAATGACATTAATTATTCAATATAATCTAAATAATAAAGTTAGAAATACAATAATACATTTTTTTAATAAATATTCAAACCTACCAACATCACCTCTTCCCAAAAATATAGAACAAGGAAGAAAACTAATGGATAGGATGAAATTAATTAACTTATTAAACAAAGAAAAAGTAATTTTAAAATATAATAACAAAGATTATATCATATATTATCGGCCTATAATAAATTGTATTAAAAATTTTTTTTTTTTTGATGACTAGCTGGGTTTGAACCTTTATTTCATAGCTCATTACATATGAATACATAATTTACATTAAAAAAATAAAAATTCTAACTAGAAACACTAACAAAATAGTATTCCACTGCCTAACCCGAGCTACAAAGTAGTGACTTACTTNTTTGAAATTGAAGAATCTAAATTCAAATCTAATGAAACTGAATTTGAATCTGATGAAACTGAATCTGAATCTGATAAAATTAAATTCAAATCAGATAAAACTGATAATGAATCTGACGAATCTGAAGAATTCGAATCAGCAGAAAAAGAAACTGAAATCATACCAAAATTTCCAAACAATACCTATTCTGATTTAATGACATTAATTATTCAATATAATCTAAATAATAAAGTTAGAAATACAATAATACATTTTTTTAATAAATATTCAAACCTACCAACATCACCTCTTCCCAAAAATATAGAACAAGGAAGAAAACTAATGGATAGGATGAAATTAATTAACTTATTAAACAAAGAAAAAGTAATTTTAAAATATAATAACAAAGATTATATCATATATTATCGGCCTATAATAAATTGTATTAAAAATTTTTTTTTTTTTGATGACTAGCTGGGTTTGAACCTTTATTTCATAGCTCATTACATATGAATACATAATTTACATTAAAAAAATAAAAATTCTAACTAGAAACACTAACAAAATAGTATTCCACTGCCTAACCCGAGCTACAAAGTAGTGACTTACTTCGAAGAGGCAAACACCCCAATGTCAATCCCCAACACCCCTATACTCTCCTTTACGAATAACATCGTACCCACCAAATATACTACTACTCTCCTACAACCCCTTAGAGAACAACTTCTCACCCTTTATATTTTAAACATTACTCTCCCGGTGCTAACACAGTACTCGGCGGACCTTCAGCTTCGGCACGTTGCACGGTAGATCAGTCCAGAGCGAGCTTACGTTGGTATTTACCTTGCGAACTGAAGTTCTCCCAATTCGATGTCTCGCATCCTAAAGGTTACTTTTCTTCGATCAAGCCCTCGCAGATTGTAAGTTAAAGTATCCAATAATTTTATTAACATCCACATCCCCTGTCGACACCGTTGTACCCCACATATTCTCCCCAAATCAACTCATCGATCGTCGTCCAATTTCCACGTGCTCATCCATGTGATTTTTACATCATGCACCAAATGATCGTTATGATCGACAATCAGGTCAAACTGAAATTTGACAAATCCCCCAAAAAAGTTATTGCTATGAAAAAAGGAGAATTTGTAGTGCAGAACCTCTTCTTATCCAAAGAAAATAAACAGCGCTAGTTGATTTCTTCGTTTCCCACGTTCATATAAACTATACTTCCAAAACCGGGATAAAGGTAGTGACCACCAACCGTTCTTTCGTTACTTTATATACCTTTGTATTGGTACGAAAGGAGTAAAATTTTCTTTTCATACGTTCCCAGGAAAAAAGCAAAGAAACCGTCTACGTTTTTCATCAAAGAACCTAGAACCAAATACACGAAATAACATCACCAGCTTCTACAAGGTCTCAGCCTTAAACTTTAGTCTTATCCGGTACAACTGTTAACCTCCAACTAAAGTCTCGCTCATAGAAACCTGTTCCGTTATTTACTGCGCATTTTGAGTATCCGTCGAGAGAAGAGAAAGAGTTTTTTTTTTATTAAAAATATTTTATCAATAAATGATATATATAATAATATTATGTTTAATTTTAATAATTAATTTTAACAATATAATATTATAAATTATTATTTTTTAACACTATATTCTGTTTTATAGTCAAATAATAATAGAAATTATAATGAACAATATACCATTAATTGGTAGGCAAAAACAGAAAAAACCATACCACTTAGTTCACATCTATTATCAATCATATTATATTCTAACACTTCAATATACGTGTTGCCCAAATCCCAAATAATTTGGGATTTGGGACGCCAAAATGCACAAATTACTAGTATTTGGGATTTCGGCAAAAAATACTAATTATAATTTGGAATTTGGGATTTGGGATTTCGGCATTTGGGATTTCGGCATTTGGATTTTGAATTTGGGCGGCAGGTATACGCTTCAATGATTGGCACTCGGAAAAAATATCTTGCACCCCATTTTTATAATTCTGGATAATATTATAACCTGGTGTAGAAATAAACCAAATGTAAAACAATTATTAGCATATTTCCTATTATAAAAGTAAAAGATGATACTCAAAAAAAATCTGAAGAATATAAAAATATAGTTTGTAGAACTTTTCATAAATCTCTTAAATTTTTGTTGTCTCTGTTATATAATGAAAATAATGGTATAGAATTAGAGTTAAATAATAGAATATTGTGATGTATTCCTAAAATTTTTATAATTATTTTTGACTGACCCGAAGCATAAGGGTGGAAGGCTCAATTGATATGAAGGCTGGCTTAATAATTGCGCCTTTGGTTAATTAATTTTGCGCCAGCTAAATTTTGGCTAAATTCTGGCTCAAAGGCTAATTAAATTGCGCCGGTTAAATTCTGGCTCAAAGGCTAATTAATTTTTTTCTGGCTAAATTCAGGCGCAATTTCTGATTAGCTGGCACAATTTTGGTCACGTGACAAAAGGTTGATCAGATAAAATTATTAATTAATTTTACCGATATTAATATTTTAATATATTGTTTTAAAATAGCTATAATTTGATCAATTTTAATGTTACACAAACAAAAACTCTTTCTCTTTTGTCACAAAAATCGGAAAAAACAAACAAAAAAAAATTTAAAAATGGTTTGGTGCCATAAAACGTTAACGACGTCGAATAAGGAAGGCCAAGGCTTAAGTATATAATACCACTCTTTCTGAGGCAAGGGGCTCTGCCAGACGAGACTGAGTTGGGGGCCTAATATCTACTATTATACACTTTCGCGGCGGCTTTCCTCTAAAAAACGGTTCTTTCGTCCTGGGAAGAAACACTAACAAAGAAGGCTTCGGGTAACTACCACAATACTCTGGAGCGTAGTGAGGAAGTGCGACTTTGCGAGTGGCGGAAACTTGGGACACTTTCCACTCAAACGACACGGCACAAAAATTTATAAAAAAAATATTTCTTTGGTCTTTTACTTGGGACTTTACTTTTCATTTTATTTTGGGTCTTTCTTTTGTCTTTAATTTTGGGAAACAGCAACATGGGTTACACTCTTTAAAATAATACAAAACACTTAAAAATATTTCTTTTGACTCTTTTATAGTTTTACGACTTTCATTTTATTTTGGTTTTCTTGGTCTCTTTTTTGGTTTTCGTGGGGAATTTTCAAATATTGGTTTACCCCCATTTTTGGTCACGTGAGGGAATTCGTTACACTTGAGATGTAAACAAACTAAATTAGATGCGACAATAAGGAGTAAATTTTGGTCACATGTAGAAACATTACATGGCAGATGTAAACAAACTAAAAGGGTCACAACAAGGGGTTAATGGTCACATGATAAGATCTTCAAAACAACAATTTTGACCAGGAGAGAAATAGTCAACACGTAACAATCAGGTACTTTGTTCGCCAATGGAAACACTTAGATATGCTTGGTCACTGACTTCGATCTATAGTGCCAACAACGGCGATAACTATACGTGAAAAGTTAAACAGCAAATATCAGAACGTTCGACTTCGGCAATATGGATTACATTTCTTCCCTGGGGCCTAAGTGACAAATAAAAGATACAGGACACTAGTTTTCGACCAGAAGAAACGTCAACACGTGACGATTAGGTACTTTTTTTGCCAATAGAAACACTTAGATATGCTTGGTCACTGACTTCGATCTATAGCGTCAACAACGGCGGTAACTATACGTGAGAAGTTAAACAGCAAATATCAGAACGACAAGTATCGGCTACATAGGAACAGTTTCTTCTGGGAAGATTAATGGTCTCTAAAAGTGTAACAAAAAGGTGACGCGACGACAAGTCGGTGGGGTTGGGGGTGAGATTAAAGGGGTTGTGGTGGGTTGGAAGGTCAGGGGTTTGAAGTTGTTGGGTGGTTTGTTGGGAAATGTGTTAGATGGTGAGTTGATGATTGATAGGTTGTATGTTAGTTGTATATTATTTTTAGAAGATGTAGGACGGTAGATGATGAGTTGTTGGGGGACGGTTGGAGTTTTTATCGGGAACTTGACTAACCTTGGGCGTGCAAGGTCCTCGGCGTCCGTTTTGTGACAGCTACCTTACATGAGCGGTAAGGGAGGAGGTTAGGTACGTGAGCTGATGACCTAACTATTTCCGCTAAAGCCGGAGGATATACCTTACAAGAGCGGTAAGGAAGCAGTTTTTTGATGTGAGCTGATGCGAAAGACTTTTGCGACTTGGTATCCTCGGTTCCCCTTTTTTTACCTCGTTTTGTTGCTGGGGGCATGTCATGTGTCCCTCTTTATAACATTGGCGATATGGGGTTTCCTCTTGGAGTTAACTTTGTTAGCTCTTAGCATGATTGGGCGGTGAGTTGATCGTTAAAATTATTTTTAATAGAATTAGCTCTAGTTTTATCTTTATTTGTAATGTTAATTATTTTTTTAAGATCCAAGCGTTATTGTAGTTTGTTTGCTTAATAATAAATAACGAAATAAAGGTTCAATCGCGTTAGCCAACAAAAAAAAAAAAAATTTTAATGTTACAGGCTACCTTATATGAGCGATAAGGGAGAAGGTTAGGTATGTGAGCTGATGACCTAACTATTTCCGCTAAAGCCAGAAGATATACCTTACAAGAGCGGTAAGGGAGCAGTTTTTCGACGTGAGTTGAAGCGATTAACTTTTGCAGCTTGGTATCTTCGTTTTCCCTTTTTTCCCAAGAGTTGTTTGGGTGTTTTGACTAGTTCGCTGTTCGAAGTTCCCAAAAATTAAATTAAACTCAAGCACCCGGGCCATAGCTTATGGTCCCTTTTATAATACTGACAAATGTGGGGTTTTGGCCTCTTCGAGGTGAGTTTCTTGCCCCGTAGCAGTTGGCCAGGCGGTAGAATAATTGTTAGTTACTTGTAGCTAGCTAATTGTTTTTAGTCATTTTTTATTTGCATGTAAATTTTGTTTGTTATCGTGGACTTGTTCGTGGTAATGAATTAATTCTTAACAAATAAAAGAAAGGCCTTGCTAGTCAACGTAAAAAAAAAAAAAATTTTAATGTTACAAAAACTCTTTCTCTTTTGTCACAAAAATCGAAAAACAACAAAAAAATTTAAAAACGGTTCGGTGCCATAAAAACGTTAACGACGTTGTATAAGGAAGGTCAAGGCTTAAGTATTTAATACCACTCTTTCTGAGGCAAGGGGCTCTGCCGGACGAGATTGAGTTGGGGGCCTAATATCTACTATTAAATACTTTTGCGGCGGCTTTCCTCCAAAAAGAAGTTCTTTCGTCCTGGGAAGAAACACTAACAAAGAAGACTTCGGGTAGCTACCACAACACTCTAGAGTGTAGTGAGGAAGTGCGACTTTGCGAGTGGCGGAAACTTGGGACACTTTCACTTAAAACGACACAGCACAAAAAATTTATAAAAATATTTTCTTTGGCTTTTATATTGGAGGCTTTACTTTTCATTTATTTTGGGTTTTTTCTTTCTTTAATTTATGGGATGACAACAACATGGTTCATACTCTTTAAAATAATACAAAACACTTAAAAAATATTTCCTTTGACTCTTTTGTGGTTTTACAATTTTCACTTTATTTTGGTTTTCTTGGTCTTTCTTTTGGTCTTCGTGGGGAATTTTCAAATATTGGTTTACCCCCCATTTTTGGTCACGTGAGGGAACTCGTTACACTTGAGATGTAAACAAACTAAATTAGATGCAACAATAAGGGATAAAATTGGTCACATGCGGAAACATTACACGGCAGATGTAAACAAACTAAAAGGGTAACAACAAGGGGTTAATGGTCACATGATAAGATTGCATAACAATAATTTGGTCAGGGGGGAAATAGTCAACACGTGACATTCTGAACAATTTTTCGCCAATGGTATCACTTAGATATGCTTGGTTATTGACTTTGATCTATAGCGTCAACAATGGCGATAACTATACGTGAGAAGTTAAACAGCAAATATCAGAACGTTCGACTTCGGCAATATGGAACACATTTTCTCTCCTGGAACCTAAGTGACAGATAAGGGTACAAGACCAGAAGAAAAGTCAACATGTGACACCGAGTAAATTTTCGCCAATGATATCATTTAGATATGCTTGGTCACTGACTTTGATCTATAGCGTCAACAATGGCGATAACTATACGTGAGAAGTTAAACAGCAAATATCAGAACGTTCGACTTCGGCAATACCAGACACAATTTTCTTCTGGGGCTTAAGTGACAAATAAAGGTTATTGGTCTCTAAAAGTGTAACATAAAGGTGACGCAACAATAAGTTGGTGGGGACAGAGAGGGGTTTAAAGGGGTTGAGGAAGGTTGGAAGGTTAGGGGTTTGAAGTTGTTGGGTGTTTAGTTGGTTGGGTTAGATGGTAAGTTGTAGTTTGGTGGGTTGTATGTTAGTTGTATATTATTTTTAGGGGATATAGGACGGTTAGATGATGAGTTGTTGGGGGACGGTTGGGGTTTTTATCGAGAACTTGGCTAACCTTGGGTGTACAAGGTCCTCGGCGCTCGTTTTGTGACAGCTATCTTATATGAGCGATAAGAAAGGAGGTTAGGTACGTGAGCTGATGACCTAACTATTTCCGCCAAAGCTGGTTGGTGTACCTTACAAGAGCGGTAAGGGAGCAGTCTTTCGATATGAGCTGATGCGAAAGACTTTTGCGATTTGGCACCTTCAGTTCCCCTTTTTTTACCTCGTTTTATTGCTGGGGGCATGTTATGTGTTGTTGGCCTATTTATACCTTCAAAAAGAAATAGGGAACGACAACTAAAGCAGGGAAAAAACTATATATAAAAGATCACTTAGCAATTATATGTAATATGCTAGAGTTGAAAGGTTTGTAAATAAATACAACTATGAAGGATTTAAGTATGTGGTTTTATTCGAAAGAGGCAAGAGTGAGGTTTTAAATGGGTTTTATAGAGAACAAATCTCTATCGTCACAAATATACATGTTCCCAAAATTGATTTTAGATTTTTGAGGTATTTCGACTTTTTGAGATTTATGCAGAATCTATTCTATATATGGAAGTAAAAAAAATACCCAGTTATATGTATCTTCAATCAAAGAATAAATCTGGGTGGTCAAAAAATTTCAGGTTTTAAGTAAAATAATTTCGTCTTCTATGAAAAACTATTTCGACTTTTTTCCCCAAAATTGCAATTTCGGGGCCCCAAAATAATTTTGCGTGCAAGTATAGTCACAAAGACAATTAATAAAGAAACCAATTCTTTAACTACGGGTTTTCAACAAATGAAAAGAGTTATTATTCACCAAGAATAATAATATCAAAGTATATAAATTATAATATTCAATGTCACCAAGACTTTATTATCAATTTATTACTCACTACGAGCTAAATACATTTAATAGGTTTATACTAAAGTGTATTGGAACTTATATTAATTTGTATTTAACTGAAGACTGAGATTAAGGGAAAACTCAGCTTATTTATAACTAATAATTCTTGCCATCATCTATGTCGTCGCGTATGCCATCAAGTATGCCATCATNAGATTTATGCAGAATCTATTCAATATATGGAAGTAAAAAAAATACCCAGTTATATGTATCTTCAATCAAAGAATAAATCTGGGTGGTCAAAAAATTTCAGGTTTTAAGTAAAATAATTTCGTCTTCTATGAAAAACTATTTCGACTTTTTTCCCCAAAATTGCAATTTCGGGGCCCCAAAATAATTTTGCGTGCAAGTATAGTCACAAAGACAATTAATAAAGAAACCAATTCTTTAACTACGGGTTTTCAACAAATGAAAAGAGTTATTATTCACCAAGAATAATAATATCAAAGTATATAAATTATAATATTCAATGTCACCAAGACTTTATTATCAATTTATTACTCACTACGAGCTAAATACATTTAATAGGTTTATACTAAAGTGTATTGGAACTTATATTAATTTGTATTTAACTGAAGACTGAGATTAAGGGAAAACTCAGCTTATTTATAACTAATAATTCTTGCCATCATCTATGTCGTCGCGTATGCCATCAAGTATGCCATCATGCGTGTCATCATGCATGTCATCATGCATGCCACCATCTATGCCATGGCTCTTGTCATCACTTATGCCATCGCGTTACTGATCGACAATAAATTATTAATCTAGATATACTAATTTAGGTAACAACTGATAATTCGTAATACATGACTAAATTGATTTACAATAATAATAATAACTATAATAAAAATAAGATATAAACTATAATAAGAAAATACAGATAAGAAAATATAACTATAATATTAATAATAAAGATAAAAACTATGTTAACAGTGTCCCTCTTTATAATATTGGCGATGTGGGGTTTCCTCTTGGGGTTAATTTTATTAGCCCTTAGCGAGATTGGGCGGTGGGTTGATCGTTAAAATTGTTTTTTTAATAGAATTAGCTTTAGCTTTATCTTTATTTGTAATGTTACTTATTTATTAAGATTCAAGCGTTATTGTAGTTTGTTTGCTTAATAATAAATAATGAAATAAAGGTACAATCGCGTTAGCCAACAAAAAAAAAAAATTTTAATGTTACAGAAATGAAATATATATTATCTTGTAGCTAAGAACCAGATCTTTCGATCTGTCATAGGAATATAATAGTAGAAAATCGCTCCTAGTTACGTAAAATTGATTTGAAATTAAAGCTAAAATTAATTATTTTTAAAAATTTAAAAATAATTATTTAATAAATTTTATAATTGCGCCAGCCAATCAGAATTGCGCCATTATTTAGCCTTTGCGCCAGAATTTAGCCATTGCGCCTGATTGTGCCGTGGCTAAATTCCAGGCTCAATTGGCTAAATTAAATTTGGCCAAATTCCTGGCTCAATTCGTATTGCGCCTACCATCCCTACTGAAGCATACATATTTTCATTAACATATTGTTATGCGCTATCTGTTGATATAATTAGAAAGAATAGAATAATTATAGGGTCTTTATAATTTTGTACTTAGAATTTAAACAATAAATTTTCAAAGGTTTCTCGAGGTTTATAAAATTAAGATAACAGATGAGTTCTTTTGTTAGCAATTGGGGTTTTATTGCACTTTGTTAGTTTGTGACTTATACAAAATGCAGGTGATAATTTATAACTAGACTTAAAATTTAACAGGATAAATATATGTTTATTAAATAATGAATAAAAATATTGTAAGAAAAATAAAAAAGAAATATCGTTACAAGTATTTCAAGACTCAAATTAATTCACTGATTAATTCCTTTTGCCTTTACTTGAACTTATACAAATAATAAAAGAAANGTCATAGGAATAAAATAGTAGAAAATCGCTCCTAGTTACGTAAAATTGATTTGAAATTAAAGCTAAAATTAATTATTTTTAAAAATTTAAAAATAATTATTTAATAAATTTTATAATTGCGCCAGCCAATCAGAATTGCGCCATTATTTAGCCTTTGCGCCAGAATTTAGCCATTGCGCCTGATTGTGCCGTGGCTAAATTCCAGGCTCAATTGGCTAAATTAAATTTGGCCAAATTCCTGGCTCAATTCGTATTGCGCCTACCATCCCTACTGAAGCATACATATTTTCATTAACATATTGTTATGCGCTATCTGTTGATATAATTAGAAAGAATAGAATAATTATAGGGTCTTTATAATTTTGTACTTAGAATTTAAACAATAAATTTTCAAAGGTTTCTCGAGGTTTATAAAATTAAGATAACAGATGAGTTCTTTTGTTAGCAATTGGGGTTTTATTGCACTTTGTTAGTTTGTGACTTATACAAAATGCAGGTGATAATTTATAACTAGACTTAAAATTTAACAGGATAAATATATGTTTATTAAATAATGAATAAAAATATTGTAAGAAAAATAAAAAAGAAATATCGTTACAAGTATTTCAAGACTCAAATTAATTCACTGATTAATTCCTTTTGCCTTTACTTGAACTTATACAAATAATAAAAGAAAATAGACTATCGGGATTAAAAACTAAAAACTAACTCTGACTCAAACTGACTAATTCTTTCCTCGAAAGAAAAATATCTTATATTTATAATTATTAAAAATACTGTACCACACTCTCTTCGTGTGATAAAAATATTCTTTAATTTTTCTTCATAACAAGAGATGATTACTAGCGATGATTATCTGAGATAAATATTTAGAGGTGATCATCTGGGGTAATCATCAGAGGTATTCATCTTTAATTGTCAAATATATTACAAAAGAGATACTCATCAGAGATACTTATCTCTTAAATTTGTACTACTATTTACTATAAATGATAAACAATACAAATAATATATAATTGGAATTACTAATTTAATAAAATAAAATAATAATAAATAATCTAAAAATAAAAATAAATTAAAAATTTGCATCACAACTATTTCTTCCTTTAGGTTTGAGCTCCTGCTCAATTCCTTCTCTATATTTTCTAAAAATAAATATCTAGTTTACAAAATTTTCTCTAAAAATTTCTCGAATAATTTTTAAGTATTCAATACTTATCTAATGATATTTTTTTGTACTCTTATAATATATATACCCCTTTTTTCATTTTTGATTAACAAAGGATAATATTGTGATGTAAACCAATTTTGGTTTATTATTTTAATCTATACAGAAATTTTACCAATTTTGTATATCATGTGTATATATTTTCTTATCAATCTCATGTTTTCCATGTGTTTTGTATTGTTTTGAAATATTTCTTGCTGCTAACTTGTAGTTTTCTCGTTTCGATAAATAATATTTCTATTTAATTTTACTAGAACTTTCTAATTATTACTAATTTTTTTATTAAAGCAAATGTTTTACACATGTTTTCTAATATATCTTTATATTCTCCTCATGTTTTTCACATTTTCTTCTAAAAATACTTTTCAATTTTTCCCTTATTCAAACCTCCTTTTCCTAATACAAAATTTTTTTGTTTATGAATTTTCCCATCTATTTTATTTTGAACTTTGGAATTTTCCCACCAAAAGTTTTCGCACATTTATTTAAGAAGTTGATATTTAAAACTTCTTCTTTAATTTCTCTAATACTATACTTTATTTTCCTATTATCCATAAGTTAAACTTACTTAGTACTTTTCTAGTATTCTCAAATAATTTATGGAAATATTGTTGCCCTTTGCCAAGCTAGTGGTATGGGTTTAACATGAGTGACTCAGCTTCCTCTAATGAAAGAGATATTAAAAGACTTTGTACTTGGTGTTATGTTGTTGAAAGTTCGTCGTAACCTCTTTTTAAGAGAACGTTCTTGCATATCATCATATGTTCTTGAAGGAAAAATACTAAGTTGTAATTTGTTTATCCCTTTAAATTACTTCAGATATAATAATGACTAGAGAAAGCCTTAGACGTCGTAATGCAAGAAGATTTCCTCAAATTGTTGTAACTTATAATTTTTATCATATTGTTATTATAACTAGTTTATAGTTTTATTTATTTATTCAATTTATTTTAATAGAACATTACTTCTCGTCGTCGTAGAGGAATTGTGAAAAATACACATGTTCCATTATTAATCCTGTTGCCACTCATCGATCAGTTCAATTACTAGTTAATCGTATTCGACATTTGGAACATGCCTTAAATCTTGCTCTCTTTTCCAATCGTCCTTTTGTTCCAACTCCTAATAATCTTCTATCCTTTCCCGATACTCGTTTCGCTAATTATTCTACTAACTTAGATCCTTTTTAGTTCTTTTCTTAATATTTGTCACATGATGTTAATTAGCTAAATCTATTTTTATATAATTTGATATTAACATTTAAATTTTAATTTTTTAGCTTTAGTTTAGTTTCGCCGTGTGCGCTATGAGATTCATTCATTAATTAATCGCGAGGTATAGTAATGTGCGCTACTCCCATAGCCGTTTTGCCAATTTTCTGGGACTTTTGTTTTATTTCCCAATTTATTTTCCTTTTTATTCATTGTGTGCGCTATGAGGTATCCTTCTTGGTAACAATGATTAATCACGGGGTTGGAGATGTGCGCTACTCCCATAACCGTCCGCCCATTTTCCTAGGACTTTTCGTTTTCCTTTTAATTTTTGATGTTTAATTATTTTGTAGCGATAGAGGCTGGCTTCCTTTTTGATAATTTGTACGTATATTTTTCTAATTTCTTTACTATGATATTTTAACATCATGTGATAAATATAAAGGAAACAATTAAATTTCTATACTATGTAATATTTGTAAAATATTTGTAAATAAATAAAAATAATTATATTAAATTATTGTTTGATATATATATTAATAAAAAAAAAGTTTTAATAAAGATAAATAATTAATGAATTTAAATATGTCTTTAAATTTATATTAATTCGCGTGTTTTAATAAATATGTAAAGAAACTAATATAAAAGAGAAAATAAACTATTTCATCAGTAAATTTTTTTAAACGTAAGCCTTCGAAGTCCTTCACTCCGTTAACCTTCGAATACCTCCAACATAAACGTAATATTTACGAAGGTTATTGGTACTGAAAACCTTCATTTTTATTAATAAAACGTAATACTCCGGAGGTTATTAATATCAATAACCTTCAATAACCTTCACTTTATCATAATAAACGTAATATTTGCGAAGGTTATTGGTCCGATAACCTTCAATAACCTTTGAAAACGAAATTATTACAATAACCTCCGACATAAAAAATTTCCTGATGTTATTGAACTGATTTCTAATCTTGAAAGCGCATTTGCATTTATATAATTACTTCCTTTTCTGCAAATAATGGTATAAGGTTCATATTCTGATAGATGAATAATCCATCTTGCTTATTTACCCTTAGGATTTTTATGTTTCTTAAGCCAAGGAATTGTTTCATGGTCNTGTACGTATATTTTTCTAATTTCTTTACTATGATATTTTAACATCATGTGATAAATATAAAGGAAACAATTAAATTTCTATACTATGTAATATTTGTAAAATATTTGTAAATAAATAAAAATAATTATATTAAATTATTGTTTGATATATATATTAATAAAAAAAAAGTTTTAATAAAGATAAATAATTAATGAATTTAAATATGTCTTTAAATTTATATTAATTCGCGTGTTTTAATAAATATGTAAAGAAACTAATATAAAAGAGAAAATAAACTATTTCATCAGTAAATTTTTTTAAACGTAAGCCTTCGAAGTCCTTCACTCCGTTAACCTTCGAATACCTCCAACATAAACGTAATATTTACGAAGGTTATTGGTACTGAAAACCTTCATTTTTATTAATAAAACGTAATACTCCGGAGGTTATTAATATCAATAACCTTCAATAACCTTCACTTTATCATAATAAACGTAATATTTGCGAAGGTTATTGGTCCGATAACCTTCAATAACCTTTGAAAACGAAATTATTACAATAACCTCCGACATAAAAAATTTCCTGATGTTATTGAACTGATTTCTAATCTTGAAAGCGCATTTGCATTTATATAATTACTTCCTTTTCTGCAAATAATGGTATAAGGTTCATATTCTGATAGATGAATAATCCATCTTGCTTATTTACCCTTAGGATTTTTATGTTTCTTAAGCCAAGGAATTGTTTCATGGTCAGTTACTATTGAAAATTCAGATCCTTGTAAAAATGAGTGGAAATATTTAGTAGCCTATATTACAGCTAAGTATTCTTTCTCGGTAACGGTATAATGAATTTCAGCAAGGGATAAAACTCGGCTGGCATAGACAATAACTCTTTCGTGTCTTTTATCATTCTTTTGTGCTAATACTGCACCAATGGTATAATTTGAAGCATCTGTATTAAAGAAAAAATGTTTATTAAAATCAGGATATACTACTATAGGTTAGGAGGTCAGGCAATTCTTCAAGTATTTATAAGGCTTTTCACAATTTTCAGTCCAGTAGAAGACTTCATCATGTTTTGTTAAATTATATATTGGTCAGGCTATTACAGAAAAATTCTTTATAAATTGATGATAATACGAAGCTAGTCCTAAAAATAATCAGACCTTTGTTTTCGTAGTTGGTCTGTTGTAATTTTTAATTTTCTCTACTAATGCTGGGTTAAGCTGAATTTCATCTTTTGATATCATGTGTCCTAGAAATAATATTTGATTTTGATAAAAATTGCACTTATCGGGATTAAGCTTTAAACCGGCGTTCGATAATAACTGAAAAACTTTTTCCAAATGGAATTTGTGTTCTTCACTGGTTTTCGAAAAGATGATAATATCATCCATATATATGAGAGCAAACTTCCAAAGAATATCATAGAACACACTATTCATAACTCGTTGAAAGGTGGCAAGTGCATTCATTAAACCGAAGGGTATTACTGTGAACTCATAAGTGTCAAATCGTGTACAGAAGGCAATTTTCTCCTGATCAGCAGGGTCTATTGTTACTTGCCAAAATCCTAAGGTCAAATCGAAAGTAGTGAAGTATACACAGTTGGCCAAGGCATTCAACATATCAGAAATCTTTGGTAAAGGGTATGTATCAGGTTTTATTACTTTATTTAATTTTCTATAATTAACTACTAGTCGTAATTTTCCATTTGTTTTTCCTATTACAAGGGCAGGGGATGTCCAAGGACTTTTTGAAGAAACAATTAATCCTTGATTTTTCATGCGTTCTATTTCTTCCTTTAAGAATTGACTATGTCAGGGAGATAAACTAGAAGGGTATTATCGTATAGGTTGAGCTACTCCTGTATTAATGTGATGTTTAATTATATTTGTTCGGCCAATTTCTGTAATGTCTCGAGTAATAATTTGAGGGTATTGGTTCAATAATTGTTCTACTTTATTTTTATATTCATTTAATGATAATCTTTCAGATCCTCCCATAACAAGGTTTGTGTAGGCCGTACGAATGTCTTAAGTAGATATTACTTATAATGTACACCATCTTTCATAATCTTCCTTACATTGGGTGCATTTCTCTTCTGCTGTAATTAATCGAATTTGACACCAACAAAATTTATCAGGTCCTTTAAACCAATGTTTGTATTTATACCGATATCATTGATCCTTTAGCCACAGGTTAAACTTTTCATTCATAAACTGATACTCTTCCCAAGAGAAAGATTCATGATCTATTTCAATTCCCTAAGGATCGAATCGATAGTAATGGTTATTAGGACTTTCTTCTTCTGTCACTATTAAATATAAACTGTTAAGTCCTATCGCTTCCTCATCTTCATCTTCATCAGAAGATTCGTCATCTTCATCCTCATCTTCTTCTTCTTCTTCCTCTTCAAGAAATTCCTTTTAAAGAGTATTTTTATATTTTATTACTGCTGTACGTTTGTTGTCGTTGATTGTTAACCTAGGTGAGGAATATTCAATTTTTGCTTGTGCTTTTTGGAGTCAATTATTTCCTAAAACCATAGTATAAGCTCAAGTATCAATGATTTCTATATCTGTGGATATGATAACATCTTCTACATGTATAGGAATATCGTTTATAATTCCTAAACTTCTTTTTTGGTCTCCATGGATACCAGTAATGGTTCGAGTAGATTCTCTATCAGGTAACTGTCTAATATGATATGCAAAGACTTTAGAGATAATGCTAATAAATGATCCACTATCAATGATTATATTTATGGTCCAAGTGACTACTTGTCCTTTACACATCATTGAAGTATGTGTAGAAGCAACTTGCACCATTTGTTCCTTTCCTTTTTCTTTAGATTTTCTGATAACTCCTTTAGCTCATTTTGGAGTTAAAACCTTTTTCAATTCCTTTTTATATTGGAGAATAGTTAACAACTGTGCTATAGTTATATTAGATTTGGTGTGTATTAAATTAGAGACTATAGAATATGGCATAATTTCTCTTTCAATTTGTGGTCTTTGAGAAAAGGTAACTCTTTTCTTTTTACTTTTTGATGTTAGAGGTTGGACAGTAACTTCAATTTCAGTTCTCTTATTAGTAGTACTTTTTTAGGAGGAGGTACATAAACACTTTCTACTTCTCTCTCAGTCGGAGTAATCTGTGGGTTTGACTACTGTGTTTGTTGTTGTTACTGCTGTTGTAATTGCTGTTGTTGTAATTGTTGCTGTTGCTGTTATTGTAATTGATATAATTGTTGTTGTTGCAACCATTCTTCTTCTTCAGGTGTCATATATGAAGGATTTGAATTTTTTAACGCACTCTTACTTTCTAGAAGTGCGTATACTCGTTTAAATGTTGATTAGGGTATATTTGTACTTGAGATTGTTGCGCCTGTTCTTCTACGGTAGTTACAAACACATTGTTCTGCTGCAGAGGAATATTATTATTCTGAGGAATATTTACTGGTCTATTTCCTTATAAGAAATACGTATGCTTAAAAAATACTTAAAATATAATTAAAATATTATTAAAATATTATTAAAATATTATTAAAATAAATTAAAATATACTTAAAATATACTTAATTGTATTCATAAAAAATTACTTAAAATATTATTATTTTGTACTTAAAATACATTAAAATATACTTAAAAAATACTTAAGGAAGTATATTTTAAATATATTCCTAAAACATACTTACTCATTACCTAAATCAAGTATTTTTTAAGTATTTTTTACGTATATAAGAAATTACTTAAAATATTATTACTTTGTACTTAAAATACATTAAAATATACTTAAAAAATACTTAAGGAAGTATATTTTAAATATATTCCTAAAACATACTTACTCATTACCTAAATCAAGTATTTTTTAAGTATTTTTTACGTATATAAGAAATTACTTAAAATATTATTACTTTGTACTTAAAATACATTAAAATATACTTAAAAAATACTTAAGGAAGTATATTTTAAATATATTCCTAAAACATACTTACTCATTACCTAAATTAAGTATTTTTTAAGTATTTTTTAAATATATTTTAAATATATTTTAAGTATAAAATAATAATATTTTAAGTAATTTCTTATATACTTAAAAAATACTTAAAAAATACTTAAGGAAGTATATTTTAAATATATTTTAAGTATATTTTAAATATCGTAGTTTTTATAGGGTTTGGTTGGAGAAACATTTGTGTTGGAACTACTGGTAAATATTGTTGTTACATTTACGGTTGAATATTCACTGGCTGTTGAGGAAGTTGTTGAGCGAAGGTTTATACTACTGGGGTAGAATTTATATTTGCCATATTATTCACTGGTTGTTGTATCTGTTGATTTGTCAGGCAGTTTCTAGCAATGTGTCTTGGTTGTCTACATTTATAACAGGTTACAGGATTTCTAGGTTGTCTTGATCTTTAAAAATTATTATTCTGTCCATAATTTGGATTAGGATTATTCTGAGGTACATTTTGATTTACATTTATATTTCCTAATTGTTGTATAAGGGCCATGATAAATTCATTCGTAATGATATCTGAAGCTGGTAAAGCTTGAACCGATTGTTGTACGGGTTGATAATATTGATTTCTTTGTGGTAAATTATTTTGATTATAAGAACCATAAAATTCTACAAGAGTTTCAGGGTACATTTTCCCATGGTTTTCAATTTGACTAGCTGCCTCAACTACTTGTTCTAAGGTTGCATTAGGTTAAAAGGTTAATTGTGCTATAAGTTGAGCAGCAATTTCTCGTCTTAACCCTTTTGTGAAATGAAAAACCTTTTCTGTTTCAGGTATTATTCCTCCTATATTTGCCTTTTTAATTAATTTGCGAATAATTTGAGCATATTGATAAACAGTTTCATGTGATAATTGTAATCTATTGTTTAATTCCATTCTCCATTGCAATAGTCTTCCTGGGTTTCTGAATCGAATTAGAAAAGCTCTTGAAAATTCTCTGTTACCAGGATTTTACCAGGATTCAAATCGAGTAGTGGGTTTCCTTCTATTTGGTCAAACCAAGTTAGAGCTTCATTTTTTAAATATCCTCGGACAGTATTAATTTTATCATTCCCGGTATATCCGTTTATTTCTCCACATCGATCAAATTCTTCTAATTATTCTACTGGATCTTGATCTCCTCTAGAGAATACTAGGAAAAGTTCAATATTATGCAATGTTTGTTGTTGAACAATTTAATTAAGAAGATTAACAAGGGTTCACTGGGTCTGTTGATTCATTGCCATGTTATCTACTGGTTCAGGTGGAATTTCTTCTGTTTCGTCTATTGCGTCAGTATCAATAGGAATATACATGTCGTCAAAACTAATTTGGTCTTGACTCAACTCTTAAAATTTCAATTTTTAATTGCGTCTGACTCAACTAATTGCGTCAATCACTAGTAAAAATCAAAATTTGCCTTGACTCAACTCTAATTTTTCTCAATTTTAATTGCGTCTGACTCAATTCAATAGTTTTGACGACATGTATAAATAGGAATGTCTAAATTTTGAAGATTATTTAACTGCTCTAAATTTACTGTAAATTCTTGCGTATAATATAAACAATTTATAAAAAGTGTTAAAAGGTTATTTCTTTGTTCTGGTTGCCTAAATCAAAGTGTTTTTAACAGGGTATCTATTCAAGTTTCTATTTGATTTGGGTCTCTTTCTGCTAATAATTCCTAAAAGCGAACAGTAGAAGTATAGGAATAAGAATATAAAGAACTANAGCTCTTGAAAATTCTCTGTTACCAGGATTTTACCAGGATTCAAATCGAGTAGTGGGTTTCCTTCTATTTGGTCAAACCAAGTTAGAGCTTCATTTTTTAAATATCCTCGGACAGTATTAATTTTATCATTCCCGGTATATCCGTTTATTTCTCCACATCGATCAAATTCTTCTAATTATTCTACTGGATCTTGATCTCCTCTAGAGAATACTAGGAAAAGTTCAATATTATGCAATGTTTGTTGTTGAACAATTTAATTAAGAAGATTAACAAGGGTTCACTGGGTCTGTTGATTCATTGCCATGTTATCTACTGGTTCAGGTGGAATTTCTTCTGTTTCGTCTATTGCGTCAGTATCAATAGGAATATACATGTCGTCAAAACTAATTTGGTCTTGACTCAACTCTTAAAATTTCAATTTTTAATTGCGTCTGACTCAACTAATTGCGTCAATCACTAGTAAAAATCAAAATTTGCCTTGACTCAACTCTAATTTTTCTCAATTTTAATTGCGTCTGACTCAATTCAATAGTTTTGACGACATGTATAAATAGGAATGTCTAAATTTTGAAGATTATTTAACTGCTCTAAATTTACTGTAAATTCTTGCGTATAATATAAACAATTTATAAAAAGTGTTAAAAGGTTATTTCTTTGTTCTGGTTGCCTAAATCAAAGTGTTTTTAACAGGGTATCTATTCAAGTTTCTATTTGATTTGGGTCTCTTTCTGCTAATAATTCCTAAAAGCGAACAGTAGAAGTATAGGAATAAGAATATAAAGAACTATTTAAACCTAACCAATTTCTAAAAACTAAAAATCGTGCACTTAATAATGCAGGTGGGGGATTACAAAGGGTACAAAAAGGATCTTAATACTAATAAAAATTATTTCTCTAATATTGGTTTAGACGATTTGAAGCAGTATGAAATATATTATGAAATTGTTGTAATCTTTGTTGAACGTGCCAATTAAACATGTATTTTATTATTTGCTAACCTCACAGGAGGCACCAATTTGTTATGCACTATCTGTCGATGTAATTAGAAGGAATAGAATAATTATAGGGTCTTTATAATTTTGTACTTAGAATTTAAACAATAAATTTTCAAAGGTTTCTCGAGGTTTATAAAATTAAGATAACAGGTGAGTTCTTTTGTTAACAATTGGGGTTTTATCGCATTTTGTTAGTTTGTGACTTATACAAAATGCAGGTGATAATTTATAACTAGACTTAAAATTTAACAGGATAAATATATGTTTATTAAATAATGAATAAAAATATTGTAAGAAAAATAGAAAAGAAATATCGTTACAAATATTTCAAGACTCAAATTAATTCACTGATTAATTCATTTTGCCTTTACTTGAACTTATACAAATAATAAAAGAAAATAGACTATCGGGATTAAAAACTAAAAACTAATTCTGACTTGAACTAACTAATCCTTTCCTCGAAAGAAAAATATTTTATATTTATAATTATTAAAAATACTGTGTCACACTCTCTTCGTGTGATAAAAATATTCTTTAATTTTCCTTCGTGACAGGAGATAATTACCGGCGATGATTATCAGAGATAAACATTTAGAGATGATCATCTGGGGTAATCATCAGAGGTATTTATCTTTAATTGTCAAATGTATTACAAAAGAGATACTCATCTCTTAAATTTGTATTACTATTTACTATAAATGATGAACAATACAAATAATATATAATTGGAATTGCCAATTTAATAAAATAAAATAATAATAAATAATCTAAAAATAAAAATAAATTAAAAATTTGTGTCACAATATAAATCAACACAATCAAATCACCCTGTCATTTTTGTCGTTTTTAAAGAAAATTTATCAAATATAAATTTAAATAGCAATCAAATAGAACCAAGATCCTATAAAAATATGAAATTACATTATAAAAATAATATGAAAAAAAATATTAGTATTGAAAAAGTTCGAAATTTTTTTGAAATGTCCCATAAGTATGGAATTTTTAAGTTTAAACAATAAAAGTATTAATAAAATTTAAAATTTAATAGGGATATCAATTATACTTGCATCAGGAAATTTTTTATAACGAAAACCTTCGAAGTTTAACGTTAACATTGATTATCACTACGTTATCCTTCGGAGGTTTTCGGTAACCTTCGAAGGTTATCGATTTTGATATTTTTATATGGCGAAATCTTACGAATATTATCGTTTTTGTAGTTATCTTGTATTGGAGGTTCTTGATAACCTCCGTTTATGTTAGATATTCATAATATATCGTTTCGTTAAACTTCGATGGTCATCACTTATATTTAATTTTCGTAAATCTCGGCACATTTATTTTTGTTGTATTCCGCATACGTTTATAATGCAGCAATTTTAATCGACATTGTATTGTTAACAATATCCTTCGAAGTTTATCGCAGCAATTTTAATCGACATTGCACCGTTAGCAATATCCTTCGAAGTTTATCGCATCAATTTTAATTGGCATTGCACTGTTGATAATATCCTTCGAAGTTTATCACAGCAATCGACCTTTCATATTATCATTAGTGATACCTGTCGTAATTCAAAAAAAGTGTCGCAATTATATGGCGCAATTCATTTTTCCTTATGGCGTAATTAGTTGCAACTGGTTGCAACTCTTGCAAATAATTACGACAGGTATCACTAATTATCATTATGATTTTATGAAATTTTCAATCTCATATGAATATTATAAATATACCGTAAATATTCGCGACCACATTCGCAATGAAATTTCCAAATAAGTATTATCGTGTAATTTTCCGGTTCTAATATTTTTAACGTTTTTGAAAGATCGTGTAAGTTAGCAATATCCTTCGAAGTTTATCGCATCAATTTTAATTGNTATTGAAAAAGTTCGAAATTTTTTTGAAATGTCCCATAAGTATGGAATTTTTAAGTTTAAACAATAAAAGTATTAATAAAATTTAAAATTTAATAGGGATATCAATTATACTTGCATCAGGAAATTTTTTATAACGAAAACCTTCGAAGTTTAACGTTAACATTGATTATCACTACGTTATCCTTCGGAGGTTTTCGGTAACCTTCGAAGGTTATCGATTTTGATATTTTTATATGGCGAAATCTTACGAATATTATCGTTTTTGTAGTTATCTTGTATTGGAGGTTCTTGATAACCTCCGTTTATGTTAGATATTCATAATATATCGTTTCGTTAAACTTCGATGGTCATCACTTATATTTAATTTTCGTAAATCTCGGCACATTTATTTTTGTTGTATTCCGCATACGTTTATAATGCAGCAATTTTAATCGACATTGTATTGTTAACAATATCCTTCGAAGTTTATCGCAGCAATTTTAATCGACATTGCACCGTTAGCAATATCCTTCGAAGTTTATCGCATCAATTTTAATTGACATTGTACTGTTTTTGAAGTTTATCACAGCAATTTTAATTAACATTGTTCTGTTAACGATATTGTAGCAATTTTTAATCGATATTTCACATATGAATATTATAAATATACCGTAAACATTCGCCACCACATTCGCAATGAAATTTTCAAATAAGTATTATCGTGTAATTTTCCGTTTCTAATATTTTTAATGTTTTTGATAGATCGTGTAATATTCTCAGCATATGTTGAAATGCTGTGAAATTATTGAAATAAATACAATGTTATTATTTTGTTTGTACTGCATTATAGGTTTACGAAAATAAGTGAAAAGTTATTAATTACAGAATCTATATATTATCTCTTAAACCTTCAATTTTCACATACTACTATGTTTTAGCAGCCAAATTTGTCCGCTGGACGGTCCAAGAGATAAATAGGCAGAGATTCTTTAAGAATTTTATCTTTACTTTACTGTTCTAACTGACCTTTATACATTCTTTTCTTAAATACTTTGTGGGAAGAAAAATTGCAAATATCTTTTTGAGGTAAATAGAAACAAGATATGTATCAGTGGCTAATTTCAAGGAGGTCAAATCTTTACTAAAATTCATATCTTTATTTATCAATATAGGAGGATTTACCATTGATTTGTGTCTAGGAGGTATTTATTAATCATTTGATTCTTTTCGAAATTTTTTGGTAATGCTTAACTGATTAATTGTATTATTTTTCGAAAGGTTACAACTGGATTATTATTACAATTGAATTATTATAAATACAATATTTTTTCCATCACTTTTTTTTTATAAAATTAAAATGTCTACTCCCGGTCATAAAAATAAGAGAAAAGAAACCACTGGAAACCCAAATAAAAAAAAAATTCGAACCCAAGATACAGACCAAATTAATCGTGAGACTTCGGATATAACCGAAGGTAATAATAATAATCTGTTCCTTTTTTTAAAAATATTTTCTAATATTTATTTATAGGAACACAAGAAGGAACCCAAGAAGAAACGCAACATGAAGGAATACTGGGGGGAAGCACTAGAAATTTAACACTTGATAAATTAATTATGCAAAATGCTGAATTAATAAAAACATGTAATACCTTGAATAATAAAATCGACAATTTAGAAAAAATAATTGTCGAATTCATTGAAAACAAAAAAGATGAAATTTCATCTGAATTTGTTACGGTAATTTTGATTGCGAAACCTTTCGTTTGATAATAAATTATAAAGGATTACTTATAATTTGTTTTATTATTAGAAATTAGTAAAGGAAATAGCAGATGAAACCTTTAATAAAGCCATTTATCCAACACAAGACGATTTTAAAAAAATCTCGGAATCCGTCGCAAAAAAAAATTATAGAGAAATATTTAATACGTATTCTTTAAAAAAATGGAATACGTTCTACGTCGGTCGAATAATGGCGAATGTAATTATTTTTACCTTGTTGCTAAAATATTATTTTTCAAAATATTTTAGATAATTACATATAATATTAAATTTTTAGTTATTGAAAAAGCATCGCCAACTACGAGGAACTGTTGCCTCCACTTATCGAAAAACTCTTTTTAGTATTTTTGGAGAAAAAGAACTGCCCTATATACAGAGTACCGATGAACATAATGTGATCGCAACATGGAAAGCATCTCCGCAGGTCCGCAAAATTTACGGAAACCTTTNCGAAGATGAAGAAGCTTTTATAAATGAAGAAGAATAAATTTATAAAATAGCAATAATTTTTTTTATAATTTTGTATATAAATATTTTATAATATAGCGAAATTATTAAAAGTAACACACGTCTTAATATGGAAATATAATTATTATAAATACAATGATAGTCGTTAAACATCAATTAAAATAATTAAAATGTCTTGGAAATGTGACTTTTGTCCCCAACGTATTTTTACAACTAAAACTTCGTATACCAACCACATAAAACAATGTCTCAAAAATGTAGATTCGTCTGAAGAATTAAGTTTGGAAGTAATGATGATCGATAGTTTAGAAAGCGAAAATTTATTAAATAATGAGGTAAAAAAAATAATAAAAAAATAATTTCAAAGTAGCTTATACTAACCTCGATGTTTATAGAATAATTTCGAAAGTATTCACGAGAATTCAAATGAAGATGAAGGTGAAGGTGAAAATGAAGATGAAAATAATGATTCATATAATGCTGAAGTTGAAGAAGAATCTTTAACTAGCGATATCAGCCATTCCAGTGTTGCCTTTTTTGAAAATATGGAATTATCTAACAGTGAATCTGAAAATTACTCATTTAATAATTATGCTTCGGACTATAATAATATTTGTGAAGAAGCGGAACCTATCGAGTTTCCTAATAATGCATACGCTGATTTAATGGCTCTTGTTACCAATTATAATCTATCTAATGAAGCTACCAATGTCGTGATTATACTTGCACGCAAAATTATTTTGGGGTCCCGAAATTGCAATTTCGGGGAAAAAAGTCGAAATAGTTTTTCATAGAAGACGAAATTATTTTACTTAAAACCCGAAATTTTTTGACTACCCAGATTTATTCTTTGATTAAAGATACACATAATTGGGTATTTTTTTTACTTTCATATATAGAATAGATTCTGCATAAATCTCAAAAAGTCGAAATACCTCAAAAATCCAAAATCAATTTTGGGAACATGTATAGTCGTGATTCATTTTTTTAATGAACATTCCAATCTTCCTTTATCTCCTCTTCCGAAAAATGCCAAAAAAGGACGCGAATTAATGGAAAAAATGAAAATTCCCACTTTAACATCTAAAAAACACAAGATTCTTACTCATAATAATATAGATTATTATTTATTTTATCATCCCGTTCTCAATTGCATTAAAAATATTTTATCTATTTCCGACATATCACAAAATTTCATATTGAGATTCGAAAATTTTAAGGTATATTAAATCTATATAAACTTTAAATATTGAAAATAATATTAACTGTAATATTTTGTAATATAGTACAAAGGTGAAAAGGCTTACAGTGAACAATACACTGGAAATTGGTGGAAGAATACTGAAGCTTCTTTACCACATGGTTCAAACCTTTTATCCATAATACTTTATTCTGATGCTACTACTACTGATACCTTAGGTAAATCCTCTTTGCATCCTATCTATATATCAATTGGAAATATTTCAACTAAAAGGCGTAATAAATCTGACGCTAAACAATTACTTGGATACCTTCCTATCTTAAAAGCAAAGGATAAATCTGAAAAAAAATCTAAAGACTTTAAAAAATTAGTACGCTTAACCTTCCATAATTCTATGAAATTTTTATTAGATCCTTTATTTGCAGAAAAAGGTATTGATTTAGAAGTTGATAATAAAACATTTTGGTTCTTTCCCCATATATCAACAATCATATGTGATTGGCCGGAAGCTGCTACATTTAGTTTAGTATACAAATCAACTAATTCGAACTTTCCTTGTCATTTTTGTTTAATTTCAAAGACGTTGTTGGCGGATACCGATTTGTCGGATGTAACTTTTCGTAATAACGAAAATATGCAAGAATATTTTTACAATAATGCTGGACAGGATGTGAGTTTGGAAAATATCCCTAATTATTTTTGATCTTTACCAAGTATAAATGTATATTCAGCAACAGTTCCAGATAGAATGCACCATTTAGATTTG